>DWPA01001030.1:0-20462 GCA_018251375.1 Calpodes ethlius
ACTTAGGAGTATGAAATTTGATATAAATAAAGTTTAGTACAAACATTTACTTTCTATAGAGAAAATAGGACACTAAAAATGTCAATGTAAAGTTATTCTTGAACAAATTGAATTGAGTCGAATTCAGAATACAGAATAGAGTAGGTATTATAACGTGCAACCGTACATCTGCTGGGGTCACCATTTTACGCAGCCCGTGCAGTACAATTTAATTACAAATAATATGTTTTTTTAGTAACTTCCCAATCAGCAAGCAAGAGCCGTGCGTGCCCGCTCTTAATTACGTTATCGTCATCACATTAAAGTTTACCCACACATAGCTTTACAATAAAACAGTCTACTTTTAGAAAAACAAGACTATTATTTAATTTATTTACTTTTTAATTTACAGAATTAACAAAACTTCGTGCTATGAATCAACATGAATAATTACGCGAACTACGTACATGAAACGTAATAATTTTATATCAGTTACCATACAGTGTTACAGCTATAATAATATCATCTCTTCATAATTATATTGTTCTCCCGTACAAAAATAGATCTACAAGTATTAAATTATAGTAAAATAATCAATCCGCGTGGAATTAATTACAAGAACCCAGAAGTTACATTAGATACAATAACACCGACTCTAATATGTTTAGACACTAGATTCGATCTGAAGAAACCTGATAGCGAGGAACTAACGAGAAAATTATACGCAAGAAGCATGGTCAATTTGTTCCGTGTAAACGCCCGGTTCCATCAGCGTTACTGCAACAAAGTGGATTACAGAGGTACTACAGTGCGTACAGTATATATAATACAGGAGATTATTTACAATGGAGCAAAAAACTTGGAGCGGTGCCTAGTTAGACACGAAACGAGACTTCATTAGTTGCAAGACGTACGAAAGTTTTTAGAAGGAACTGCAATATTTTTATAATAGTTTGTAGGGTATTTTTGGATCTAAGCTTCTTTGCTCGTGAAAAAGAAATGTAGGAAGATGTCATTTTTGTTTATAAAAGTTGCTGAAGTAGTTCCCAATTTACTCTCGAGGGGATATCTGGCGAAATGTTTCTGTTTCGCTTGCAAAAAATATTCAATTAACAAGCTTATACACCACTATCTTATTAGTTTGTTAAGCTTAGTAGACTCCCTTGTGAATGTGCATGGGCGGGAATGAATATTTATCATTGAGTGTCCCATCTGCTCATAGATTCAATTTTATTAAAAAAGTAAATTGAAAAGCAAGGGACACATAAATTGCTCTTAATATTTATAAAAACTTACCTGACAAAAACTCGTACAACTCACCAAACAACCGACCGCAGGTTTAATGAAATTCCTCTCACATGATAAAAAACTCAACGACCACTCTGGTTGAGCTCGCCGTATAACTCCTGTAACCCCTGAATCAGTTTGACGTCAATCAGGAATTCCCTAATTCCGCGATGTCACCGTATCTGCCGAATGCCGCGTCCATAAAGGGCTGAGTTTTTACTACCACAGATGAGAATGTACAGTTTTTGCCGCGGCCGACCATCGACTTGTTCGGATCGTTTTTACACGACGGCCAGCAAACGTTTTTTGCGAGACCCAAAGTCATCTTCGCTCGTCAACCGTATATTTCAGTACTCACCACCACAGACGTAATTGATTGAATTCTGTGTAAATAAGCCATATTTTTGTCTCCTGAACTTTTTGCCGCGTACTCGTTAAAAAGAAATATTAGTGCCTTTAAGCTACTATTTGGTTTGTCGAACATTTTTTGGCAAAGATCGTTAACTCGAAATGTATTTACGGTAAAGCGACTTTAATATAAACCGCCAGTGTAAAAAGTAGTTGAGATTTAGTGTTGTGGTCACAAAAAGTAGGTTTAGAGCGTTTGCGAGCCAGACCTGTTTGTTTTTTTTTAATAAAAATGCCTTTGGATGTCGAAAAAACGCATATAATTTGACAACTTAACACTAACATTTGTTATAATAACCAAATTTATCCTGAAATATACTACAGTATAGAAATTGTACGTAACTTCACTGCTACGACATCTATGGGATACAATTATTACTATAGTACTCATTTGGCGTATTACGCAACTAGAATAATAATATCATAAGAATATTCTTATTTAAGAAACATACGTATATTCCTTTTTAAATGAGTGTTTACATAAATATAAATAAGTTTCTCCACAATTAAACCGGTTAATTCACTAAATATTCTAATAGATATTAGGGGGTAAACTAAGCTTTGATCAACCAAATAATTCTAGAATATTACTAAAACACTAATAATTTTAAAGGTAAGAGTATTTTTTTCCGTATACAATGATCAAAATATACTTCTGTTAATATAAATCTGTTACTTATAATATTCACAACAAAATAATTTATCAAATACAGTTTTAACATAAGCTATACGTTTTACAAATATATGAACTGCAAGTTTCATTTATTTCCAGAACTCGATTTGAAATTGCAAAACATGGTTGATTCTTATCGTTACAACTGGCATCGAATGAATCGATTTATCGATAAGGGTACCAATCATCGGATGCAAGGAAGGCGTGAACTTGACGACTGAGTTATGACGATTATAAATCGAATAAAATAAACATATTAAACAATCGATGTTTTCGCTGATTCAGGTCGCTATTCAATTAAGGCGATGAAATTTGTTTGTAGTTTTAATTATTGATGACATTTACATAATAAAATGAAACGAAGCGTCGATCAAGATAATATATTATTAACATACACACGAAGTTTTTTTTTCGTGAATCGCCGAGGAACAAGTATACATCCGCTACTTAATATCAAGTGTTTCACATGGTCCATGGAAATCATTTTACAAAGAAATAATAATACTAGTATCTAAAATTTTAATGACGTAATAACAATATAAAGTAAGTAGTGTTAAAGTAAAGATTGACATGAAGCCCTACCAGCAAATATGGACAGCTTCCATCGCCTCTTACGACATCCTAGTTTCCCATCATTAGGTAAAAGGCTGTCCCAATAAGAAATGTAACGTTTTTTGTGCAACTTATACAGCTACAACATAATATCTATTCCATCTAGATTTATAGTTTTAACCTCTAATGTCGTTCAATACGTAGTGATCATAACTATCTGCCAAAAAGCAGTTTCATTATAAAATTAACACTTAAATAACAGGATAATTAAAAACATGTAATCACGTATTTTCTGCCCACGTTCGCGGCGGCTGAATTCCGATTTACAAATCAAGGAACACCGCAAACGCCAATATGAACAGCTTCGCTTTGAACAAGCGGCGATGGAGATCAATATCGCAGTTTTAATAAAACAGATGGGAACCGGCTTCCATATCCGGCGCTCGATTTTTGCTGCAAAAAACGTGCCCCTCGAAACGCAGTGATAATAGAAACAACGGCGTCGCTCCAAAGGGTTATCCTTAGGGTTGCCATTGCGTGTTAACTAATACGTGGCGTTTTAATTATTTTAATGAAAAGAGCTTAGAGATAAAAAGTTCTTAGTAGAAACTCACTCTTGAAACTTAGCTTGCTTGCTTGAGCCAGCCGCCAAACGATTTCCTATGTTTAGGATGCGATCTTGAGAACCATTTTTTCTTTTTTTTTCTTTTCTCTTTTTGCTAATAAAGTATTGATGTGGCCTTTGGTGTTGCTGGTATCGCGATGGTGACTCATGGTGATAAAATCATGTTTGAGAAACTAAGAATCAGTTGTAGGTTCAAATTAGCTAAGCTCCTCAGCTATGGATTACCTCTATGTTTTATTAACTCTGTTGCAAAAAAATTACAATTTCTCATATGTTTATGGAAATAACCGACCAACGAGCTGACAATCCACCTGCTAATAAGTAACTTCATCGCATGAAAATCAGCAACATCAAAGACAGCTGATACGTTACCAACCAAGAAAGAAGAAGCCTAAAAACAATCAACTCACGCCCTCAACCAATACGTGTATATACTTGACACGCATGACAACCCTGACTAGTTCTCTCGTATTTATTTGCAGCGAGGTCTTTCTGAACGCGTTAAAACCAAACATCTCGGCGTTCCGGGCTAGCGTAGGCGGGATTATACAAGCAACTATCTGTTCCAATTTATACACCGACAAGAAAGACGTATCAATAAAGTTCAATAAGTGTACGCCCGTCTTTATCCTGTCCCGGTTTTGTTTCTCAGGTAATTTATGTGCATTATAAGGTGATGTTGAATAGTGTCGAATAGTACTCGTGAGCCCACGCATTTTGAATCGAACTTGACTCAATTAAAACATGTTTTCTTTACATCTTTCCGTTTCAACTATTTCGTTGGATTGTGAACCGTGATTTAAAATTTTTAAATGGATTAAAAGTTGTAGTATTTTTATTATTCGTTTATCGTATTTGTTTCATCATTATAAACTAGTGAACCCAATAAGAGTGCTTTTAATTTATAGATATTATTAAAACCAATTACTATTCCACTACTGAGCTCAAATATCATCTAATAGCCATAATCTAACTAACTGACCATGTAGGCATATTTCAAATACTTGTTAATGCATTAGCTGGAATGTTTTACATTGCAATAATATATTTTATTACAAGGTTTTATTTAACTCGCAATGTTTCTCAGGGCGTTATATATTTGTTTGAGTCATATCTTGCAAGCTGAATTACAACTTCTTCCTCTTAGCCTACGAAATTGGAATTCGACATATTGCTTTGATTCTAACGACAATGTATATTTTTAATAAGTATGACCTGATAGTTCTTGTAGGGTTGACTCTTGACTTGGGAACTCCTCAATTATCATTAGTTACTAATTTCTTTACACTATAAAACAGTATTTTAGTGTTTCAAACTATTCATTTAGTCACACTCGTAAAGTTGCTAAGGTGGTTTATAACTGAAAATTTAGAGCTAATTTCAAAATATGAACCAGGATTCTGAAGGCGTGGCATATCGCCATTCCATTCGGAAAAAATAATAGTTAAAAGTAAATTCAAAGTACTCTTAATAAGGCACTAGTAAGTATACTATTAAATTTCATGGAGTTCCTTCGTCTGGGGCCAATAAGAGGGTTATATCAGGACATCGTTATAATAAAAATGCATTGTCATTTGAACTGACACAAATTTTTAAAATTTCAACTAAGTAGGACAAGACAAGTTGTAATTCAGCTTGCAAGATTTGACTCAAACAAACATATTAACAAAAGTTACAACTTCAATATTTTTTCTTTAAATATATATTGTTCTTTATAACGTATATACAATGAACGATTTTATAGTCAGCTCAAAATTCTATATATTTAATCACTGTCGCATTTACTCCAGTGAGAGTTATCAACGGATTTTAGTAGGACATTTCGAGAACTATAACTCAGAAAGCGGCTCATTCCAGCTATCGTGAATGATAATAAGATCGTAAACATTGACTCCAGCAATGACTCTAATACGCTCTTACCAGAATTCTTTATCTCGTACGAGTTTTTTACGCGAAGGGGTGAGTGAAAATCTATAAAACTAGGGTCTATGACCTGGTGATATATTTCACGTTTTTATATCGACTTGCGTGACTAATACATTGTTCTTCGGTAACACTCAATACTGTCAAGTGGCCTGATGTTATAGTACTAAAAAGGGTATTGAAACACAATATGATAATGTACATAACATGACTGTTGGAGGTATTAAAATCAATAATACGTATGTTTGTGTCGGGATCTAAGATAAGTTTCGAAATCTAGTGAATCGTGAAATTGCATCGATTAGTTCTGTTTATCAATAGTTGTTTATTCAGTAATTAATTTGGAATAAATCAAGTGATCACGCCACATATGTATATGTTAGCAACAATAATAACAATGTTAGCTTTTGTTGTATTGATTACCTGATATTTATTTATGTTATAGAATTTATACTTTAACTGTTTTATTTTGTTGAACGTAGGTCGATTAAATTTGTGAATAATTGTGATACTGGCAGTTAGTTATTCTCGGCTAACGACATGGCTTATATTCTTGTATAAACCTTTGCCAGTAAGCAGGCAGACTTCGGTCGCCTTTTAGGACATCCTAGTATGCCGGCTTGGATTTGGGGTTAATATCCTAAGCTGCCTACGGCTAAAATAATATGATTCAATGTGATGCAATATAGTGTAAGCGTGTAAGCCAAAGTACAGACCCCGAAAAAATACTTCGTTGCTTAAAATAAAGATAGAAGTTAGCAGTATAAAAAATATCTTCCATCTCGTGATTAAAAAATAACATTTCTAAATAAATTAATAGTTTTATTGTAAGTTTTACGATTTTTATGCTCGTAAACGATGTAATCCCCCGTCACTAGGATCGGCAGTTTGCGTGACAACTATATGAGAGTCACACGCGTAATAATATGATGGCTGATAATAGACATCATTAATTTGCAATGACCTTGCGGTGTTGTTGAGTCATCACGTTCATCATTGCTTAAAATGCTGAGTATTATGTCACCAGTATTTTAAAGTACAGTACATCCTTCTAACGCGTTAATTAGCGCGCTGTCAACGATAAACCAATTAATGGTAAATACAATTTTAGTGATGTAGTTTCGAAAGTGTTAATTAAGGTGATTTTGGTTTTTTGACAATAAATATACCTAGAAGTCTAGAAGCATGAAACTTTATAGCTATATAGTGTAGGGAAACACTGAATCATGAATTAAAAAAAAAATCCTTAGGAGGTAAATTATTATGCTTGGTTTAATATAAAAATAACATTTCTGCGGAAGAAGCTGAAGACACTTGCTCCTCATGAACAAAAATAAATAGGTTAATTTAAATTCTATTTCTGTTTTAGTATTCTTTGGTAGTATTTTGATCGTTGGACGGTCCCTGGCCTGCATGTGCTGTCTTTGGAATGTAAAAGTCAGATTAATCAAACAGTCTAATATAGATTGTCATACCGAAAACCTTCACATATGTTTGTTTCATATTAATACAAATTACACGTATATCCAGGATTCGTACCTGAAGTCTCCTGAAGAAAAGATCGACGTTAAAACCAATACCGAGCTTTAAAACGTAACTATAGTAATTAACTAAAAACTATACACTTTTAACTGTCACCCACCTCAGCTCATTGCGTGACAGCTAGCACGCACGCTGTCAAATGATAACTCCTCGTCTATCATTCACAGAAGAATGGACCTGCGGAGTGCTTGCTTTGTTATGGCCTTCGTAGATAAGCATTCCTCGACGGAATTAGTAATTTAAGCGCCATAAAACCACTAATAGCCACGCTGGCGTGTATTTAAACAAAGGAACGAATAAAGGTGAATGGTCAAGTATTTATATTTTTTAACTTTCAGCCTATTAATTTTGTTTCACCGCGGAATTAATATTTGAGTGTATACTCGTTTGCAATTAAACAAATATGAGTTTGCTGACACCTATTTTAATCTACGTGTACTATTTTATTCAGTAGAACCGGAACATCGAGGGAAGGTGGTTTTAATTAATTAATGAAGCCCTAATAGCCCGACATCTTGATCGTAAAGCAACCAAATTCAAGTACCTATGGACAGTAGTTGGATGGATGACTATTGGTAACAATTTGTTGAATTTTCGTGTTCTGAAGGGCATAATATCTCACTATCTTTTATCCATAGGCAATAGTCATGAAGTCATGTCGGAGCTTTTCTTAGCAACCAACCCATAAATATACGTATAAAGATCAGAACTTATAGACTAAAACCGAGCAGGATCATATACAACCGTTGGTAGATCATATATTGTGTGTATGTTAACCGTATTAATTCCATTTGAGTTAGCAAAGGCAGTGATAGCCTAGTAGTTCGAACGTTGGTTCCTCGAACGTGGGGGCGTGAGTTCGAATCCTGTACGCACCTCTAATTTTCAAAAAAGTTATGTGCGTATTACTAGTTAATTATCACTTGCCTCGGTGAAGGAAAACATCGTGAGGAAACCCGAGAGTTCACTATAATGTTCTCGAAGGTGTGTGAAGTCTGCCAATCCGTACTTGGCCAGCGTGGTGGACTATGACCTCATCTCATAAGAGGAGACTCGAGCCCAGCCGTGGGATAATTATGAGTTGTAATGATGACTTAGCAAAAGTGCAAGTGAGCTTTGTATGTGCAGTACACACTTTGCGAAGGTTTGCAATTCTAATCTGCACTACGACTGCGATAGTTAACTTCTAACAATAGATCATAGTGTCGGTGGATTGGCGAATTGTTCACGCGTGTTGTACAGCTAATGGACTAGCTGCGAAAGTATGCACAGCTGAAGGTCCGTGTATTGTGTGCTGAAACCAAAGACCTGAGTTTCTGGAAGACTATAAATGTACCTTGTGACATGTGAATTGAATTTGGTTATCCAAGACGCTGTATTGCACTGTGAACTGACTGTGTTCCATTATTGATGGGTTATTTAATTCGGTTCACGTTTATAAATTAGGTATATCTATCCGTTTATATTAGAAACCTTTATGTAAATTCGTTTTAACTAATATCTCAAAAGTGCCTTCAGATTATTTTGAACGCCTTCGACATATAATTAAATATTATAATATTGAATTGTAAATTACACTTCAATTATTGATATTTTCATATCATTATTTATCTTATTATTATGTTTTAGCAACATGGGTTGATCGAAATAAGGCTTTCCTAATAGTTTCTTTTTCTAATTACACATGACTGATATCATCAAAATCAAACAGAACTACAGTAAGCTAATAAGATAAAACAAAACAAATGTTTCCTTTTGTCTCTTAAAAATACAATACCTTACATTATTGTTTTTGGGCCCTGAAGGCAGGATTACATGAAACTCAACACGTCCATATTTTCATACTCGAGATCTGATAGTACATTATCCACTTTGATAAAATCAGGGGTTTGGATCCATTTCACAAAACCCCTGACGTAAAGATTACTTCGTGATGCGAACGCTTAATAAAGAAGCCGTTAACAAGTGAATTTATTGTCCAAAATTGTACACATTATTCCAATAAACATTTGTCTGTTCTCGCGTGCCCCAGCAGGGGGTGAAGGCGATAACTTAAAATTAATATTCTGTCAGCGAAAACAATTTTCGGTGCGTAGGTACTTACGTTATCGAAGCTTTTTGATCGTGAAACCAATGCGAGTATGGAAGCGGATTTATGCGTGTTTTGTTTCTACCAGTCCAATGTCCAATTGGACGTATTCAATTTCTATCATACTTCAAAATTTCATTCATGTAATGGCATATTTGAAATAAGCAGCAATTTCACTCGCACTACTGTAGGCAGTATTGATACAATACATCGTAATGATGTGACTGAAACAAAATCATGATAAATGAAAATAAACACGCCGATTCGTAGTCTTTCTTCTTTTACTTAGATACATTTGAAGACTATTATAAGTTTAATGTTCGATTGCAATTGCAGCGGATAAGAATCGGCAATCGTGGGTGGCAAAAACACTTACTTGAGGTGCACTTTTTTCATCCATCCTCTAGCCCAAGTAAAACAGGAGAAACTGGATGATCAGATCCATCCAATTTGAGGATGTTCAGCTTTTACCACCCAGTTTAAACCCAACGCTACGCAGGCAAGATGGTAGAACTTTTTATCCACTTGGCTATCTACCACCCACTGTTCTAAAATCGAGCGTAAATTTTTTTTTACGTGAATGGGACGCAGTGTCCGAGGACCAGAAATAATCAGTTCTCCGCTTCCTGTTTGGTTAGTAACGCTTCGATGATACAAATTTTTGATTTTGGAATCTTTTTCGATGATGTTTGATTTTGGCCGCTTCGGTGATGCCTGTTGTCTTGCTGATGTTCATAGATAATGATGACTACTTGTCATCAGGTGGCTCGTTTACTCCTTTTGGTCTATTTACATGAAACAAATACGTGTGGCCATACTGGACCAGTCTAGAGTATCGACCTCAATCCCATGCCGGTAAACTAGAATGCCGTAAAAGGTGACAGAAGTCGACCCTGTTTGCTTCACGTAAACTTTACTATCAATATTGTTGAGTTATATTATTAAAATACAAATGTAATAATTCAAATCTCAATTTTCTTTTTGGCCTTTGCCAGTACTGATGTTTATGGGCAACTGTGACCATTTAATCATTAAGTTACTCATATTTATTTAAAAAAAATCGTCAATAGTTCACTAGTATGCTCAAGTGTTTTTGAATGGTTGTAATCGTGAATCATCATGGTCTTTCAGTTATTTTTCCTTCAAACTTCTTTCAAATCAAACGGTTTATGGGTGACAAAAGAATTATCTAAATAAAGATAAAAGAAAAATATAGAAAATATACGAAATTACCTTTCTGAGTTATTAGTACTGATCCTATAAAACTCCTGGTACATTCCCGAGGCGAAATATAGACGGCAGGAGTTATTCGTGGTTCTTTCCAGGAAACCGAGTAACAAGCTCAAACTTTGTTACAGCTCTCTCAGCATCTTATTTAGGTCGTTATTCAGTTTACGCCACTTAGAATTGACTAAGTGTAGGACCAAAACTTGTTGCATCACAATCAATCTATTCTTTTTTCTTTAAATACTTCTGGCAGCAGTCAGCAAAAGAACAGCTGTGCAAAGAGAGCTACGTTGTATTTGACCCGTATGTAAATCTGCACAGATATAAAAACGCTTACTCACTGATACCCTCGCAATAGGATCCCCTATGTCACAGGTGGCATGGACAACATAAATTAGGCATCACTAACACTCATGACCCGAGAATAAATATTTATCTATCACATAAATGTCCACACCGGCCGGAGTCGAAGCCGGGACCTCTTGCTGCGCAAGCAATGTCACTACCAAATTTTTTTAATGACGAAATGTCAGTAAAGTTTTTTTACGTTACATGATTTCTATATAATTATGTTTATATAATAACGCATTTTGTAACTACAAATATCAACTAGTTATTTAAGTAAATTAATAAGTTACCATTTAACCTTAAGCCACATATTTCTTAACAATGTTCTTAAAGTTAAAGAATTTTAGTCAAATTAATAAAGCATCAATAGAGCCTTAAACCACAATTAATTTCAAAGAACTTTCGCAAACGAAAGATTTTGTACAGCACAAAAACCTAGGAACATTTTAAATAAAAATAATTATCACATGATATTAAAAACCCACTCAAGACCTCAAAAAAATTAAAATCAATGAAAAATATTTTTCTTTAAATTTCATAAATTCTACATGAGTTTCTAGTAATATCAAAAACAAGATTATTAATATTGTGATTAATATTCAAAACGCAGATATCGTACGATTTATGCTTGAAAAGGGTCCCAATCCTAAAGATTGTCACGAATGTGTTATAATAAACAAAGAGTCTCACACGAGATGAAGCGATTAGAAAATGTGTTTAAGTTATACGATCCTGTTGTTTTATGATTTTACTGTTTTGCTCGGTAAAGTTTTAAAATGAATGTGTGATGCGATACTGATATGGAATCCGGTGGGGACTTGAATCATTGTCTGGCAAGAGTACTTAATTTTTTTAGGTACTTCAAATAAGATATTTTTTCACTAATTTGCATATTTTTTTTCTTATAAGTTTAAACGTAACCTTTATGATATTTTAGATGAAAACTAAATTTAGCTTTAAACAATTTTCATTACCACAAATTTAAAACTACCTGATGACTTATAAATTCATTATATTTTTTCAAAAGTTCCTAATATTCACTGTTGGAAAATATTAAAAAATAAAATAAAAGATCCGTTTTTTAATTATTTGGCACTCACACTTTTGCGTTAAGGTAAATTCTGACAGAGTATGTTATGTTTTAAACATTATTAACCCCGACGGAGATTGAACACGAAACTCCCGCCACTTGACTAATTTACCATTGGGCTAAAGCATCGTCATTTAATGACATTTTCCATCAAAAAATATAAAAAAAAATCCAAAAGAAACATTGCATTGGAGTTTTTCTAATTCTATCATAAGATAATATAATAATAATAAAGTAAATGCAATAATAAATTACATAATCAATATCATATAATTTCTAATAATAAAGTTATCCCCAAAACAATTAGATTGTACAACCATAAAAGTTTTTCCCTACAGAAACGTGAACTCAAAGTAAAATAAAATAAGCCAACATTAATTGCATAAACCCAACCATTTCAAACAAAGAACTACTGCAATGCCCACCCGAATTTGCAATACAATCTGTGAACATCGACTATATTACAGTTGAGGGCGATAAGGCCTAAAATGGCGTGCACGAAGTCCCTTAAACGGCGTAATCGGTACATCGGCTGTTTGGCCGACTGTGCAAGCGAAAAGTAGGTCTCGGAGCGCAGTCTACTGTTTCAATATCTGATTGCTTGCTTACTTTTAATTATTAACCTCGCGGTATCTCGTTTGCGATCAGCTACGCCCACTTCCTTTACGTAGTTTCCAAACTGTCTTACACTAACATTGGTTCCCAAACTAGCGGAACTAGTTCATACTAGTTCCTGGATAATGGCTGTATGCTAGGATTGAGCAGTGTGTTTTGGAACCGCATCCCGATAGTTAAATGGGTCGGAGCGCATCTAACTTTACCTATACGTCTGGCGAATAGATCAAAACGTATAATTGAATTAATTACTACGTCTTACTAACAAGGAAGGACGTTGGTTTGTCTAACGTGGGAACCTGAATGCATATCTAGCATGCGATTCTGAATTTCAAACAGTTATATGCGTCAAAAACTTCACACCTGAGAGTTCTCCATAATTTTCTGAAGTGTTTCAATTAAATTAATGGAGTCAATTCTCACATGGCCAACGTGATGAACGGCCTACTCACATTATGAACGGAGATCCGAGCCTAGCAATATGACATTTATGGACTGTGTTGATGAATATTTTAGGAGTTCCCTCCTCAGGGTCTCATCATGGGATCTAAATTGTGATTGCATTGAAAGTAATCTAATTTATTCTATAAAACAAAAAAATCCAAATAGGTTCGTATAAAACGGATTTCTGAGAACTTAAAAAACAACTAAATTCATAACATCTTCCTAGATAAAGCCGGTTAATTAGAAGCAGCATTAATAAAAAGAACAGGAGACGTAGATTATATGTTACGATGTAGGTACCTAAAGAATACCCCGCTCAAACGCAAATTATCGCTAAACAAAGAACCATGAAATCCCTTGAGGTTTTTGCAGCGAAAACTCTTTCAAACAAGATCAGTCACTATTCTAATAGTCTGTCAATAGAGTAAGTTTATATTTTCCTTAAAACAAACACGGAAGAATATGTCCATGGCAAAATATCTAAATAATGATATGTATTAATCATCATCATCATCACAACACATAACTGCCCACTGCTGGGCTCCGGTTTTCTCATATAATGTACCGGATACCGCCAAGTGTGGATTGGTAGACTTCACCTTCGACCACATTATGAAGACCTGTCAGGTGTGTAGGGACCTCAAGAAGTTTTTCTTGAAGCAAGTGATAATTAACTCGTAATACACACATAAGTTTTTAAAAATTAGAGGTACGTGCAAGATTCCAATTCACACCTCCACGTTCGGGTAACCAACGTTCGAACCACTAAGCAATCACTGCGAATAGGTCCTATGAAATCTCTTGAGATTTTTGCAGCGAAAACTATTTCAAACAAGATCAGTCACTATTAGTCCATCAATCGAGTAAGTCTATATTTTCCATGGCACAGAAATATAAATATTTATATTAAAGTAGAACTTTGTTTATTTGTAAAGTTGTATCTGTTACTATTTTTCTGCAATAAAGCCTCGTAAATAGACGATAAGCCGACTCGTGATACCATAGTACACGATCACCTATACCCAAGGACATCTCGAAAAGCAACATCAGACTAATGAGTTGAAAAGGGAGTAAAAAGTTTTATGAATATAAAAAATAGAATAGTTAAAAACAATAAAAACATAAATCCCTTAAATCCTAAACATAATAAATCTTCACTATTTATAAAACTATTTCGCTGTGAAAACATAGGGTGTTTTTGTGATATTATATTAAGCAGTTTCCAAATAAACTTATTTATAATGGCCAATGTAACAAACTTTCCCTTCCAATTCCATCATCAGATCTTCATCATCAGGTAAAGTGAAAGCAGCTTGTACTTGCTTATCTAATGAACTCAAATTCATTGTGTTTATCACGAAGCATTCGAAGTTTCCCTCACTCACCTTCAAACTATATTGCCAGACGTTCTTAGACATACCATATTATTGTATTGTCATATAATCTTCACACACATGCCAAATTCTATGAAGCTATAATTTCTAGTTATTGTATGTTAAATTAACGTTGTAAGATTCGCTACCAAACATAGTTAGATAAAGCTTGTCTGTAAATAAACTGTAATATTACGAACCTCGCACACGAGATACATAAGCTGATAATACGAGAAAATCATTTCCTTTTTTTTTCGTGGCATTTGTGAACATAAAGTTTTATAAAGTCAAGTATTGTTTCAATAGGCCTTGTCTCCAATTTAGCAACCTCGTTGTTACGAAGTAGCAATAAAACTGATCATCTCCATGCTATTGCCGCAAATTCTATTGTATTCTTAACAATACTCGTATGTCCCACGATAAATAAAATTACACACGAGAGAAATCTAAATGAATGTACTAGAAGAACGTTAAAACAAATAAAACGTGTCACAAGGTAGGTTTAGATTGGATTTTACAGCGTATTTAAAAGCTTTGGACGGTAAAATAGTCTGGTTTGAGTCACCGATTTCGTGATTAATATTTTATTGGCTCTATGTTGGTTGGAAATTTGATGGACGTATCAACTATTAGGGATTTTCTTGTAGTTAGCCTTTAAATAATATAATGGTTAACATATACTTCATAATTAAATTCAAAGAAGAAAATATTAGTCATATAAAGGTTGGCTTCGATGAAATTGAACATGGGACCCTATCGCATTGGAGTACTATAACCCTAACTTTTTTCTATTCGTATTCATAAAAACACGTTGACTTCATATTTACATATCATCACTATAATTATAATATTAATAAGCAATTAGTGCCTTGTCCATGAGAAAGTTGTCGTTAATACGGAACCGTTTCCTAGATACACTTAAAAACCCTTCGAGGCGGCTTCAAAATAATCCAATAGATTGTTTTTTGTAACACGGCCCGCCCTAATTTGTTACTAAATGGATGTTTTTATTGGAAACAAAAGACGTCTCACGAAAATAAATTTAAATATTTAACAAAAGAATGTTATATTTCCGCTTCAATTCAATATATGCGTTTACCTGCTTTGTAAATGCAACGATTTAAATGCGCAGTGAACAGTTAAAGCCCATATTATTAATAAGCTGGATTCTGTTGAGAACTATAGATTTAATGATGACAGAGATAAGTTCAGTTATGTATCTAGACCGCTTATAAAAGTATTTGTAGTCTATAGAAGCAGTTCGAACATGTAAACATGTATTATATGACTTCTTAGTACATTTAAAGGCTGATAGATAGATAGATTAGTACACACTGTCAAGATCTTAAGAATATTAAGTGTTAATAAGAAGGTAAAGGAGGTGTCTACTTTTTGTACGGACGTTGGTTTAATATTCCAAAAAACTAACCATCCGTGAGTTACATGGTTATAAAAGGTACCTATATAATTACTTAACTCAAAACAATGTTTTAAATAAATTTAAATGCGCAGGTTTTGGACAAAATATTCATAAATTGGTTTGGTTAGTTTACAAAAGTAATAGTACTATACTTAATAATACCAAAATGTTCTAAAATAAGGCAAAGTACTTACCTGACTTACCCTGAAATTACAGAAATATGATAACAGAAGAATATGTAATACCTTCATTGATAAATAACTCTACTCTATGGATTTCATTTATGGCTAAACTCATAGCCCCACATAGAATGAGTAGCATAAACAATGACTGGAGTACATACACCTCTCACAGGCAATCGAACTCAGGACCTTTCGATTGGCAGTTCAGTATGGTATCGATAGTATAGTACTGGCCCTATCTATCTATTTAAATGTACTTACTATCTTCATGTCATCCTCGGTAACCGAATATTTTTGTTAATTGTTTCAGACTTACATGAATAGTATACACATATAATTAATTCAGTATCATGCCCAACGAGTAATGATATGCAGCGCGGGGGCATTACAAATGTACGACATTAATAAAATGCCTACAAAGAGAATATCTCATGCGCAGCGGTGATTATAAAGAGTTTGCGAATTGTGATGCAGATGTGCCATTAGGTATGAGACGCTTAATTTTTGTCACAACATACGCTAACACGTTAGATTTTTCTTTGAATTAATTTTTAATATGTATCTATACATATAAATGAATAACATTGGACTGTATATGAATATGTACATGTATATATACCAAAATAACATTTTTTACAATTTTTGTCTGTCTTTTTGTTCGTACTAATCTCTGAAAAGGCTGAACCGATTTTGACGGGACTTTCATTGACTGACAGCGCATGTAATAAAGAGTAACATAGGCCAAACAAAAAGTAAATAAACGTAATAACTGTTTTGTTAAATTCGATGCGAACGAAGTCGCAGGCACAGCTAGTATTCAATAAATTAATAAACTGGCAACATAGACAAACAGCGGGTAATTAGAGTAGAACGCGATCAAACCGCGCATGAATTAAAATGGCAGTGGAAGCAACAGATTTGCATGCAAGTTTTACCTCTTGATAGAGTAATTTAAATTATGAGGCGTAGTATAAACAAATCTTAAGTTTTAAAGGTTTTAAGAGTTATATTTCATCCGGTATACTTTTCACTATGCTCTGTACCATCTTGGTAGGAGCACGGCATTGATGTACCATGATGAAGTTCTTTTTCCTTGGTTGACAGACAATTTTTTTCTTTAATAATTTTTCTATAACCTAATGTGAAATATTTTTAACATAATTCATTGAGTTGGAAGGGTATAAACCGCTTCCTTCGTGGCAAGAATCCCAGACTTGTTGAAAAGTGATCTATCTGTCAGAAAACTAAATTTAAAATTGTCAGGAATATTAAACAAACAAATTATTTATAAATTATTAAAGAGTGAACATATGTATAAATAAAATTATACAATTCATAAATACCATACTACGTTCCTACATCAAAATAAATAATCATATCCAAAATACATGCGTAATTTGAAAAATATCCAATTGAAAGTCTCGCTAATTATTAGAAATAATGAAATCATAACAATAATTTTAAATCACGTTTAAATATCACCTTTACTGTTTTACAATAACCAGTACTTTTCTGAAAAATAACCCTGCTAAAACTAGAACTTAGGTAATAATAATCAGGTGATAATTATACTAAAATATTGCCACACAGAAGTGTGGGTTTATTTCTACAGCCGATATATATTTATAAACGCTAAACGCTAACACACTCATAACCCCACAGTAGGATGCCCTGTGTGGCATGGACATCACAAATAACACGTCAATAACACTCATGACCCGACAACAAATATATATTTGTCACATAAATATCTGCCCCGGCCGGGAATCGAACCGAGGACCCTTCGCTTCGCAAGCAGGATCAGTACCAACTAGGCTACGGGGCCGTTATAGTCGATCAAAGTTAGTACACGTGTTTATGGTTCTTGTGTGGTTGTAAAGCTTTCGAATCGGTTTAAAGTGGCCCTGTATGGTCTCAAATCACTTCTGTATTATTTACTCTACCTACTCTCGGAGCCACACAAACGTTATCGCGGTCGCATCGTACGAAGATTAAGGTTGCGGCGGGAGGCGAATGCATCGTCATGCCTCCGTTTATAGGGTCCAAGGTACAAGCGACAAGCGATCGAGTTTTCTTTTTAATTATAACGTAGCAGTTACGCAATTAAATACATAATTCATTAACGCACAGTATTGACATCGTTTGAAGTATCAAGATATATTTAAACTTAAATATAATTTGAAACCTACGATTATTTTTAAAAGTTTAATTTACATCTTAAAATAACTTAACTAACTTTATGTGGACGGCGAAGACAGGTAATATCATTTAGTGATAACATTACAATTTATTTTAATACACTTTGTTGAAAACCGGGATATTGTGAACTACGTTTCTTGTGGCCTGTAATTATGACTCCATCTATCTCTATCTATGAATATTGTGATCATAAATAGAATTTCCATAGAAACTTCATCTAAATTTGCTGTAGAAAAGCAATTAATTGTTAACCTTTTGTTTTTTTTAATTCGGTTAATATTTACTGTTTAAAGTTCATTCATCATTAGAACCCATAATTGTCCCACTAATGGGATCGAGTCTCCTCTCATGAGATCAGGGATAGGCCATAGTTTACCACGCTGGCCAAGTGCGGATTGGTAGACTTCACACACCTTCGAAAACATTATGGTGAATTCGGGCATGCAGGTTTCCTCACGATGTTTTCCTTCACCGAGGCAAGTGATAATTAATAAGTAATACGCACATAACTTTTTTTTGAAAATAGGAGATGCGTGCAGGGTTCGAACTCATGCCCCCACGTTCGAGGAACCAACGTTCGAACCACTAGGCTATCACAGCCTATTGCCACTAGGCTATCACTACCTTAAAGTTCATTACTTGCGCCGTATTTATAAGACGCTCTAAGCCTCAGGGACTGGACAAAATAAAAATGAGCAGTCTCCTTGTTGGCTTATCGGAATAGATTACTTTTTTCGAAAAATCTTCAAGGGGAGACCTCGGTGTATTTATTTTTTCTAAATCCTTTAACCGTGGCCGAACAATTCAGTTTTTAGCTTCGGCAATTTCCTGCTTAATGAAAATTCCTTGGAAAAGTAGCGGGGTTCCGTTCACAATCTAAACAGAAGCCTTACGTGACATTTTTCTAGTCGAACAAATTGTTTTCTTTCCCTTTTTGTTTCTTTTTTTCTTACTGGAGCACGTAGCTAACTCGCGTGTGGGCGGTTTTCAAGTAATCCCACTTATACGCCGTATAAGCACGACAACCTGTTTGTTCTATGAAAAACATGATTTAAGTACTCAGCTTGCGTATTTATTTAAATAACACGGTAATTCGATTTTGTTTTAAATTCGAAATTCAAAACGAGTTATTGAATAAATTCATATTCCATAAGACAGAATATTTTTATAATCATAAACGCTAACACACTCATACCCCGCAGTAGGATTCCCTGTGTCGCGGGTGGTATGGACAACACAAATAACACGTCACTAACACTCATGACGCGAGAACAAATATTTATCTGTCACATAAATATCTCCCCCGGCCGGGAATCGAACCCAGGACCCCTCGCTTCGCAAGCAAGGTCACCACCAACCAGGCTTGCATTATTTTGTAATGACGGTAAGCAAAAGTCTTACATAATAAAGAATTTATTTTCTGTAAGCAGAATCCAATAAGAATCATAGGATATATCTATATATTTTACTGAAATTAATCACAGTTCATATCATAATCATTCGTAGAATTGAAACCAAGACTGTGAGTGTTAACATAAAACATTAAGTAAGTATATATTATTTAAGAAATTCGTTAAATGAAGAAAAAAACAAAGTATTTTTTTTTTATATTTTTTATAAGTAAGTATATTTGTTAAATGGCGTAATATTCTTCTAAAATATTTAACTAACATTTAATTTTTTTTTAAATCTATGCTTTTTCCTGAATAATCTCATCATTGTATCAACATCGTAATCACGTATCTCAAAAAATGTCTCCAACACCCACCTTTGTGTAATCTCAAATATCATTGAGTTTTTTCTATGGATGTTACAATACACTTAAAGTCCGTAAGTGACTTTTAAAGTAACGTATTAAGGTTCAAAATCCTTTACGTCAATTCAAATACAGCAGCATATTTGGGTGGTCAATGTTTTCTTTAAACCTTGTTATTAGTAGCTGGCTTATTTTGCTTCAGTGCCATTGTTTTAAAAGTAAACCCATTGTTGTGGCAGGGCTTAAGTTAATATGTATTATCTACGTACGTGGGAAATATTGGGTCAACAATGTATAAATTTAATTTTAGTAGTATTTAGAATGACTTCGTGGCTGATCGCTCACAAGATGGACAGATGTAATAAAAAATTCTACAAAACGTACCCTGATTATTCACGCAAGCTGTGAACAGGGAATGGTGGAGAAGTGTCGCAAAGGCCGCTACCAAAGACATAGACAATCCATGACCACGACCACTCTGCCAGAAGTTTACGACTTAGAAGAAGAGTGTTTAGAATAACAAGAGCATAATTAACCAAAAATAAAACTTATTACGTGTTTTTTTAACATAATAATCAACACGATTTTCTTTTTCAAAGTTTATAAAGTACATACATGATACAAAAAAGGAGTAAAAAATATTTTATAACGTTACAATTATAGAACAATAAATTCCCAAAATTACTTTAATTTTAATTAAAATAATGAAATATGTATAGTATTTTATAAA
>DWPA01001031.1:0-20460 GCA_018251375.1 Calpodes ethlius
TGTTGTAGTGTGTTGTAGTTTGTTGTAATTATATGTAGTTTTTTATGACACTAAATAATATAATTTAAATAATATCTGATATAAGATTGAATACAAAAAAATTTAATCATGTTTCTTATGTTCGAATTCAGACCACTGGTTGGACACTCGTCAGAAAAAATACTTCATAACTAACTAAAATATTGCATTAATTATCCCCACCAGATGGCACATTTATCGTAGATACTTGACTCTTCATTCTTGGCTAAGCTGGCGCCATGAATGGCATATAAATTAGACGTTAGGTCGAAGTTACGTTTCTTTTTAGGGTACTGCAGACAACGATTAAAACTATATTTTTCAAGTTGTTTATCAAGTGAGATTAACTTATCTTTTAAAGATTACTACATATAAAATCTGATAAAACAACGTGTTTACTAAAATTTTGCATAGTCTTAATTTTGCGGTGTTTTTTGTTTAGATGTTGTATTAAGGTTACGAATTTTTTTGTAACTTTTCATTTGCATTCTAATGCTTCAAATTGACATTATTTTGCTAACGACAAAACAAATTTCATCATTTTTTTTAATTTCATTTGACATGACTACTGAACCCTTCACTACAGATAAAACGACTCACACCTGAGCGATTATTGTTTATAAAAGCCAACTAATAATTTTGATTTATGCGAGATCTTTCAAATTATTGAAAGCGTATTTTTATTACCCACATATTATTTAATGGAGACACTACGCGTTCAAGTAAACTGGCGCCAGAATGGTGTTTAAAATAAACCGTTATTATACCAGTAAAGATTGGTCACTCAATTAATTCGGATGGATTATGATGAATGCACACATACGACTATCTTCGTGATCGTATGCAGTTTGTGTTAATCGTAAGCGAACAAACAGGTTTAGTATAGTCGGTATTATTAGCTATTAGAAGATTAACCAGCCTTTTTAGTTATCAAAAGAGATTATTGGCGCATCTCCTGTATATACAACGAACAATGCTCATTCCAAAAACTAAAAAAAAAGTCAGCCGTTTCATAACTCATTCATCTTGGTCGTAATATCGAACAACTAATGCGTATTGCCAGTCATAGTAAAATTGACTCTAAAGGTCCTTTAAATTTCAGAATCATAAAGACATCTTCCATTTGTCTGTTTGTAAGCGTAACATGCAAAAGCTACTAAATCGATGTAAGATAATTACCATTTGAAGTACATTCGAACTGTCATGTGATGAGATTTTATGCATTGCAACGTAATTTTCGTAGCGTATTCAAAATGGCGTCGATATACTTACGCCATAAAAAAGTTAAGTATGTAAGTAATGGTGATAAAGATTTTTGGATTAAAACTTATATTGTTACTCTGATTTAGAAATTTATATAGCATGGTTTTAATACGGTTATAAACATACAAAATAGATACATACAATATAGACTTCTCTTATAATATTCAAAGTTAGCAAACCGTGTTACATTTTTATGATAAAATAGATCCGTTTAATCAAACATGATGAACTGTAGTGCTCTGATAAAAAGTAGTTATTTCAAAGATGTCTGTTAACGAGGGTGCTCTGAGGCACTTATTAATGATATTGCACATTCAAATGATTAGAAGTATATTTTCATGTCATATATAAATAAGACATACTCATGCTTCGTTTGTAAAAGAAGAGATCATCTTTTATATGAATGTGCACCTATATTATAAAACATTTGATATTGATGATTCTTGATATATCTGATACTCATAGCGATACTTGCTAGAATGCTCTAATGAAGCTATTGTCAATGCGTGGCTAGCAGCTTTGCAGTGCTGGTATCTAATCGTCAAGTATTAAAATTAGTTCGTCCATTACAACAACCGATCGCATGCACCCAAGAATTGACTTTCAAATATCATTTACATTCAAAATTAACTTCTCGAATATTGAAGAGGTAACTGTGCTCGAGATGAAGGCAAGGCAGCACGTGGCTCGCCTAAACGAGTATGCAAATCTTAGCACGTATGTGTGATTGTGCATTTCGACATAGAACGCGGTTCACGCACACGTCTCTCCTTGGATCCCATTCATAAAAGCAAGGTACTATCTAGCTATGAATTAATCGCAACATTTGAATATGTTTACTCTTACAAAGGAAGCGGCCATTCAGAAAAACTCGCCCGAAAACAGGTTTGGCGCGTGTCAATGAACGTCGGGAATATTTGGACGCCATCGTCGGTCGGAGTTGTTGGGTTGGATGATTGAAACGGTTTAATAGATGGTCGTTCGTTTGAGTAGTTACTTTGTATCAATTATAATTAAATGATTTCTAGGGCCGGCCACATTTTACACTGGTAACTACTAAATTCGAAGTAAAAAGAAGTTAATAAAAAGAACACAATTATATAACTGTGTTTTATTCCCATAATTTTGAAGGCCTGGAATTTGGACTAAAAAATAAGCTAGTAACCAGATTATACGATGTAATAAGGTTAAACGAATTATATGAGTTAGGTTACCTATGTATAAAACATCACAACCAAAATCTACTTCTCGTACACTCGAAAGCACAAATGTAGAAGTATCTACGTGAAATGTTATATAATTATCCTTTGCATCATAACTAAGTATTACATCATTATTATTTGTAGGTATAGGTACACTATCTGAGTAGTCATAACATTTTATGTAACTTTCAATTCATTTATGCGCCAGGATTAAAATGCAGAATTTAAAAAAGTAGGCTACACTTAAAACTTTATGTTCTACATTACTTTTATCAATAAAATATTGTGATTGTTTTTAGGATTCAAGTTTTTAATGGCACCCTCTATTTCTCTTTAGTTTATTTATGAGGCAACTTCTTATATTGAAGAAGGCCCTCCTTCAAAACCTTGTTTGATCTCTATAAGTTTGTCTGGAATAAGTTCTTATGTTCTTATGATAAGTATTCTATGTCCAGCAGTGGACTTTTAAAGGCTGTTAGATAGAAAGATAGATAGAAGTTCTTAGATAAGTCTCAATAGTTAAATAATGCCTGGCATCTGAATTATGCTAAACATTGTGCCTGGATCTACTATACCACAGTATCCAATTTAGTTGACTCACATACAATATAAAACTACAAAGCCTTGTGTTTGTTTCAGAAAAGGTTAAGGTCGTGGACGTCGCGGTCATGGGTTACAGAGGTCATGTATACCAGTTGTGCCCGTGGATTACTGTCGAAGATGTTTTAATGGGTAACAATCAGTAATAACTGGGAATCGCTTTAAAAATACCCACCAAAAAACCAAAGAAAAGGTATTAGATGTATTTACTTAACTCGTAACTTAAATATAATACACAATTGGGTCAAATTAGATATTTTATAAGCATTCGATGCATACGATAGAAAGATTTTTTTATATTCTTTAATTGTCTATAATACCAGCATACTTACAATTTTATTAGTTAAATATAGCAAAAGAATTTACAAAACTATTTGTATTTCAGGATACTTTAATTGACGCTTCAAACGGTTTTCAGAATAGCAATCTTCAACGATAAAGATTTTAAAAACATTGTGAGAAATGTATTGTATTTTCAAATCCATCTGTAGTGATTAACACGTTTACAATTTACTGTTCATTTATAATAACGTGAAGTTTATACGGCCATGTTGATATTTCACATCAAAACTAAAGAAATCGGTTTCGTATCGTTTTAACTCATTAGATCGCCAGGTATTAATGAAGGAAGTAAACCGATGGATTACTCTAATCTGAAAGTTCGCAAAGTGGGTCAGCATTATGGTTCTCAGGCCTATATTTTGTGCGGAAGTGTGTATTAATAATTAAGCTCTTAAAAGGTTATAAGATAGCGGTTACCTACTACATGTTGTTTGATAAGATCTATTTTTTTATTTTATCACCCATATTACATTACCGATACTATAAAAAAAAATGTTTTGAACAATATTGTCATTAATTCTTAGAACGCTTGGAACCGCAAAAGTTGTATCTAATGTGTAATCATTTTAAGGAAGCTTTAAAAGGCTAGCTTGGTTAGACGAAAAATTTCCATACGTAGAAAAAAATTATGTCTACAATTATCATTTCAATAATTAGAAGAAAAACATTTCCAAATTTCTGTGCCTGTCGACAATTATATGTATACAATATTACCGCAATACGTATTTTTAATGCTTCACTTTAGACCAATATGATATTAAAACTAACCGTCCAGGCATTATATGTAGCTATATCGTTGTAGGTATTTAGTTTACAATATATCAAGATTTTTTCATTATCTTATACATCACCTATAACATTTCATCATGTAAGTGTCATATATTTTAGACAACATCAAACAATTCCATATTGTATTCGGTCTGTAAGTAGATACTGAGATCGGTAGTTGGATACCTTTACTGTTGACTCAACAACTGCACACGGCAGTGTTACATCATTAACATTTTTTGTCCAATTCGTGTCTAGTTAGATAGGTGGTACGATTTTCGCTTTGACAAACTGTTTGCTAGGCATATGAATGAAAGTTGGCGACCTCCAGTCGACGGGTACGTAGGCGTACGCTGTTGCAAGCAGCCTCACTCCGTGAATCTTGTCCACGATCCATTCACAAATTCAACGCAGCGCGTGGGTGCACGTAATGTCTGTTTTACAATAATCTGTTACATAAAATACTCATAAAATCTTTTAATTGCACTTCATTTGCTCATAACTACGACTAGTTAAATTAAATACAAGTATTTTGCTTATCCAACCACCATAAATAAGAGTAGCCTTAAGGCATGGGAATCTGCGCCTTTATTGCACTGTACTGATAGTAAACATTCCTTTGTATGTTCTAAATTGCGTGTTTAATTTCCAGGAAGCTTCGCCGTGAGCTTCATTCCAGCCTATATACATGTTAAGTAGAAAAAGCGCATGGCAATAGAGATTGTATTCGATGGTGGCTGGACGAGACGTGTTGCTAACTCGCGACAGCTAGTTATACGATAAGCATCTCGTGGCACTGTGAGTGCCTTCTTTATAGAGCTGCTCACTTCCATATTTTCAACGAGATAGACGATTATAATACGAACTGATTCAGCACAAGCAGTAGACAGGCAAGCTAGTAAGGTGTAGAATGGAGCTGGCGGCAATAACATCGGGAGTTATGAAACTTTATAATGGAGCTAGCCTTCGATGGTATAATTGTGACCAAATAAAGATTTAAACTTGGCATCACAATTTTAACAATGAGTATAAAGGGTGTTACAAAACATGTAAACAATCTTAACGAAAAATAATTTTGGTAAAAGGTTTACTATTATTTTAACTTAATGCATACATTTGTAAAATATTTTTTAATTATTTTGGATGTTCAGAAAAACACAATCATTAAAAGCCTAAAATAGGTAGTTTCACCTTTTTAACCCATTCATACTAAAACAATTGTGTTTGATGCTATGATAGCCCGGCTTTTGTCAATGTTTTGTTATTGACCGAATTAAGCAACACCGGGCGCAGTCAGTAGTTTAATGGGAGTACCGCCATAGGCAAAATTTCTTGATCGTTTTCAAGCTTCGGAAAACCAGTACAGCCATCGGTTAAAATTATTCACAGTATATAGCAGTCAACTAAAAAAAATCTTAATTGTTAAACGCATTCTTGCATCAAACGACACATATTTTTTCTAAGATAATTTAACTCATATTTAACGGAATTTCGGCATCCCTAAGGATATAAAAGTAATATGGTTGTTAAGAGGTTATATCTCTATTTTTAATTGCTTGATGTATATTTATATATAATAAAAATGCATTTATATGAAATTTTAGCTATTTGATTCTATCACTGTTATATTACGTGTTATATGTGGAGGAGTGTGGAAGCGATTCAAATGTTTTCACTCATAGTCTGAATATTGCGGTAAGGTTACTAATAAATAATTAGTCTGCTTGTAAATATATAGTACAAGATGAGAGAATGATTAAATTAAATTAAATTATGAGTGTGTAATTCAAAATAGAAATAATATTGTGACTAATCTGAGACGGAAGTTTTATTGGTTACATTTCCTAGAACTTATTTATATCGCTGACGTTTTGTTACGAGGATGGAAACCGCAAGACTTAAATTTATTTATATGTCACATCTCAATTGTATTGGTTACGTTATATGTCTATTTGTTTATTCTTATAATAATTAGTACGGCCTTAACCAATTACACTAATTATAAACAATTACTGTCAAAAATCTAACAGCTCACAATAAAAAAATAATTATTGTAAAAAAATTAAAAATAAATTATTACGAGTAGTCAAAAAATATGAATCGAGAAGAATTATGTAAATCTATGTGTTTATACATATTATGTGTCTATAAAATGAAGTGCCTGGCGAAATTTACTAGCAATATATTGCGTGTTGGTACTTATAATTTTGTGATTATGATCATATCACTTAATGATGGATCCATGAAGGAATACAAGGCTTACCTGCTTATCTGTGCTTTCTTTACCAAACCAATGTTAATTAAAATACTTATCATTTAAATCTTTACAGTCTTCATTTGTTTTTCAGAGTTCTTCGTTTGTTTAACATCTTCTTTAACTCTATGGCGAGCCAACAATAAATACTTCTACTCCCTTCTTTCTTGACAACCAACATGTGGCGATGTCTTGGATGTTGTGTCATTGGTGGCTGTAATCACCTACCATCAGGTGGGTGGTCAGATCGTTTGGCGGTATTTGGCAAAAAAATAAGTTTATCTTTTTGTCAATCACTATGCAAAAAGGAGTTATATTCGTAGATCATTAATAAACTCGTTAATGATATTTTATTCATTAATAACATATAAGTAAGTAATATAACACTATAAGTAATTTCCATAAATATAAGAAACTGAACTCTCAATAAATACAAGATTAATGAACATATACCTATTTTAAATTTCTATCCCAAATTAGCAATATTAGCATGTAACATTTAGTTCACATGTCGTTCTATGTAGTTACTAATTGTAAAGTGAGTTTGATAAGATTACTGTACCTAGACAATTTGCATAGAACAAGTGCTTGTTTAAAGCAATACTGCAAAACATTCCACCTCGTAACTAAGTTAGGTACGTGTTACTGCAAGTAATTTCTATTCTTAGCATTTCAGTCAGATATCCTTGAACGCTATCGAGGTTGCATTGACAATATTAAAATTAACTGCACCAAATGGACTCATTTAATACAGGCCTTTATATTTTGTGCAATCTGTGTACATATTTCATAATACTACGATATTTATATGTATATTCATATTTAGTTCTTGGATCATGATATTTAAGTGATTGTGTAAAAATAAAATCATTTGCATAATTCATTTGACTGTCAAAAATTTGTTTCACAGAACATAAAAGTACAACAAAGTTGAAAACTTTTTTCGTATAGTACTTACGCAAAATAATTATACTTAAAGTGTGTTACTAAAAGAGAAGTACTTAAGCAATAATCTGACTACCAGACCCACATAAATTGATCTTCGTTAAGTTTGGCAAATCGATATCGCATTAACTTTAATAGAGTCGATGCATATTGCCTAGGCTGAGGAATATACTAGTTCTATTAAACATGAGACTTAATTAAATATGAAGATTAGTTTTACAGCAGGTGTTAATAAATAAGACGAGATTATCCAAGGCAGATCTAATCGGATCTTGTTTACATTACGAAAGGTTTCTTGGCGAGCGTTGTGCCGGCGACGACGCTACAAAACCTTTATCGGCTCTTTAAATTGTAAACATATTGGACCGCCTCGTTACTCTATTTATTGTTTACCTATCGCTTATCTAACTGTTATATACGACACGCCTTGTTAGGCTAATTTCTAAACAATATTTACCATTTATAACTTGCAATTGTTTTGCATGCAAATCGCGAGTTGTAAATATATCGTCAATTGTCCGATTAGGTATCTCGAATCGGCTTCATTTATCGTTCAGGCGTTATATACCGATATGGTAATAAATATTGTGGTTGACTTATTTGGAGAGAATTGTTGTAACTAGGCCGCGATCGGAACAAAAATTCATATCATTAAAATAATTCGCTTCTAGCGTTCCATTCAATTTCAATATAAAGAGTATACACAATACTATAGTATACAATGGACTTGAATATCCAACTCGTTCAATTTTTATTCGTCGAGGTTTCAATGCATCTCATCGCTCGTAACCATTATTTTCGTTAGGTAATGTTGTTTCCAAGGCATTATATTAAAATAAATAGCCCGTTCTCCAAACAATTACCCGTCCAGTTAAATGCTATCAGCGAATCTATGGGTTGAAATCTCATAACCTTTTGCCTCCACGTAAAGTCGATTGTATTGAGGTTACAGACTGACCGCCATAGAGAACGTTTATACGTATCGTAACGATAAAATATAAGGAAATCCTTATGTCGTTGAAACATGTGTAGGAGCGATAAATTTTCAACGAAGTCTTTAAACTTCTCATTTAATAACGGAACCAAAATAATAAACAATATCAAAGTATTTATATGGTTAACATGAAATATTTATATGTGTCATAAATATGGTCAGCAAGTATTCCAATATTATTATACCTTGAGCTCCTAAGAAACTTAAAGTTACTTAGGCCTGTACAAACAGTTTAATTTCAATGATTTAAGCATATCAGTGTTGAATGTAGATGGGAAGCGAGATGCGCACGCGCAGTGGGTTATGAATGAGGCGCAGTGAATCAGCCAGCCATTCAAGCGACGCCCCCGCGCACGCGCAACAACGCATTATTTGCCAATACGCCAGTATTGTTTCATTGGCACCATCCATGCCTCTCACTTCCTGCCATCAACCGTACATTTATTGCCTTCAGCCTATCGTCCTAATTAGTGTTTAAAACGCAAGCTCACAGCTTTATATGACACTAGCTGGGGCTGCCTAGTGTCGAGCAAATTAAAGTTGTTTATGTCTGTTAAATTAAAATTGTTTTTTCTCAGCTCTACGAAATTTATTTATATTTAATAATGAGTTACTAAGATAACTGTGTGCAACCGTATAAAAGAGAAATAAAAATAGTTTTTAAGTGTTATACAGTAACAAGATTAACATAAAAAACATAAAAACAACAAAAAAAAACATTTAAAGAGAGAACCCATTTCATACGGTACGTGGTCATCATCGTCCATGTATGTATGTAACACTAAAGGTATCACTTTTGCTTTGTCGTTCAAGAAAAAAAATGGATGATGTTGTATTTTTTAAGCTATTAAATATGAATAAATTTAAGAAAAATATTAAAGTATATAATTTTGACAAAGTTACAGAAGTGAGCGCCATATCCACTCCCTAGCCTACTATTTATGGCAAGCGGTGGGTTCTGTCTCTATTTTTCTTTTGTATCAGATTTTAGTGCTAATTGTCAGGAATTTCGGGTCAAGTGACAAACTAAGAGATATATTTTGATCTATTGGTGCTATTTAAAGTAACTTCCTGCCATCGGCCTATTTTATTTATCGTTTCCTGTCTAATACTTATGTTTTATCTCTTAATTGCGTTCCGTTGAGTTAATTGTGATCAAGGATGGCATTAACCTATTTATACCTAATAAAAATATTAAATTGTTGTAAAGAAATTCATCGCCATTTCTTAATCGTTTAAAAATTATGTAGGTACTACAGTAACCTAGTGCCATCAGTACCGGTTTGTTTCTAGTTGTATTTAGTGTCTGTTCATACGTGCGACAGCGACGTGACAACGACGCGACAAAGAGATGCACGAGTGGATAGAGTCACTACGATATTTTGTCACCGTGTTGTCGCTACCACAAAAACATGAACGCGAAATAACAGTGCCAATGTCGTTAGCTGGAAGTTGGGTTGACCCCCTATTATCTAGCGTCTGTAGAATATTTGAACTCCAAAATATCGCATGTGTGAATGAAACATTTCCATTTCATACAATCTTCCGCCTACCGACGTCATTGTGCGAAATTTTGTCGTGTCGTTGAGACACGTGTGCACAAAAATGTATTCAGAGTATAATTATTTTAGATGATTTTAAGTATCTAAGCTGTAAGTTTTTTAATTGCCTACGTCTGGATATGCAACAATACAAAGTTTCTTCATATTATTATAATTTACATTACTTTATTATTATTTTTATTTGAGCAATTTTCTAAATTTTAAATGGAAATTTAAAAATTAAAATCGAACATTTACAAAAGAATACCCATAATAATAAATTACTCTAGCACAGGTTGTATTGTATAACAATATCAGTATTTTGTACTATTCTAAATTTTTGTTTATATAAAAATGTTTTTATATACAATTTATTACTTGTTCGGACAATTGGTCCCGAAACGTTTTGTACGGATTAATGGCTATTTTTGACAATAATTTGAGCCGATTATTTTATTTCGATTGCTAACTAAAATATCGAATCTTTAATTGGAAGTAAAAGTATTGGTTGACGTTGAAATAGTTGAATATGACTTTTTATATTGTTTTTTTATTTATTCCTTTTATTATTACTAATAAAACTAATCATGAAGGTATCTATAGTTTAAAGTTTATCTGTCTAATACGATACCGGTGCCTAACCTTAATTGAGGTAACTGTATATCGTGAAATTTTAAATGAAAGGTTAATGCAGGGTAATGTTCCGTAGCGAATAATAACCGAATGACCTAACCCAGCCAGATGTTTCATTGTTTTGTACTACAGATGTCCGTTGTTACAAAACTTGGTATTATCAGTGTCAACAAAAATAGTTACCTTGACACCGTCCATGTTATACGACACAGAGTGAAGCCCTGACACTTAAAAGCGACACCAAGTACTAATAAATCATCCGTCAGATGTTAATCGATGCTTTTAAGAGCAATGTCAGTGGACGCAGCCATTATACGTTTATAATAATACGTCCGCAACGTTCTAAGACAAGTAAAGAGTAAGGATGATAAATATTACTTAGGTACATAGTTCAAAGTTGTGACAGCCTAGCGGTTTAAATGTTGGTCTCTTCTCCATAATGTCTTGTATTTGCATCCTGTGCGAACCTTACATTTATGTATTAATAGAATAAATAAATACGTTGAATTCCTAAAGTGATTATGACGAATAATTGTATTTCATGTATCAGTCCTTAAGTTTTTAAGACGACTCGTGAGGTCTATGGGATTCGATTTCTATCTAGGCAGAGATTTTATTGATGAGTTTGGATTTATATTTTCGGCCTAGGTGTAGGTGTTCTTGTCTTAGTGTGAAGTCCATGGCACCCACAATACAGGAAATCATCGAGTTGGACTATAATTGCTATATTTAATAAAGATATTTATATCTTCTCAATTTACTGTTATTATACCTATATATACACATAACACCTGAGCCGATTAATTGGGAAAATTGGAAAAATCATTAAATTATAAATAGAACAATGAAAATGAAGGAGATATGTTTTTATTTATAACTTCATCTATGTACTGAAATGTACACGGTGATTGGTCTTCTCCTCTAATAAAGTTTTATTTTTATATTAGCACTCCTGAAATAAAAAAAATGTTTTTTTTTTATTGATGATATTTTTTTTAATGCTTATATACCAACATTATAAACCTGTTTTTAGTTTCTAAAACTATTAACTTATTTCTCTTGACTCACTTTTCATATTAGTCTTATATCCGAATAATATAATCACCTGATTTGATTTCCTCATTATGTTATGTTTATTATTATTATTGTTCCGTAAAGGAAAACAAAAATTTAATCTACATACATCTCTACCAACGAAGATTTATTCATGCAACATAAACTGGTGTATCCACTTAAATGTGTCGCTTTTACTAAGTGTCTCAGCGCATCGTGGAAAGTTTTAACGATTTTTAATGAATTTAAATGCGTTCTTAATTATAAACTGGTTGAGGTACAGGTGCGTTCACCTGGTTACTGCTCCCTTATTCTCTTACACGCTAATATCATGTAAAATACAAAAGGTCAATACGACAATGACGATGCATTGTAAATGATGCATATTTTTAACATCATTAATTTTGATTGATGGCTGAAAATAATAAAGACGTTCCAAGCTGGATATCTCATTATAGTGACAACGTCGTTTAATATGGTATTAGCTTGAAAATCATTAAGTTGTTTTTATTTAATATCATTAAATAAATATACCTACTCATTTTTTTAATGTTATTTATTTTTATACTATCGTGCCTGCTATTAGCCTATTTGTTGACCACGTTAAAAGGTTAAAAGTAACAATCAAAAAATTTACTATAGCGTCTGCGATTCTAATTATTGGTATATAACCATATGAAACATATCACTAACGTGTTAAAAATGTAGGTGATACGTTCTAAATATTTCAAGTAACAAAAATACTGTATTTGTTAGTTAGATTTAACATCTTAATTGACTATTCGTCTTTTATATGCAATAAATGGGACGACTTAACAATAATTAGTACGTTTATCGAATAGAAAAGGATAGATACTTAGTCATTGGCTTCACTGTGTCATTTAGTTGTTCTGAAGTGTTATAAATCTATATAAATTACACATCAATTAATAAGATCTCCGCAGCACTCCTCGAGACATTAATGTGATAGCGAACTGACTTCTACGTGATATTACATTACATCGTGTAAACCGATAATCTCAATTGGGATTCCTTAGCTCCTTTTATAGGGTACTTAATATTGCCGATATAAAGACCTCGTTAAGATGTTCCTTTTATTTATTAGATCCTTTTAATCTCTGGACATGTTTTCATTGTTAGTAATGGATGCGAGACAGATCTTTTGATATTCAGAAAGTATTTTACATTTCAGCGAAATTTCTTAACGCATTAAAATAACAATGGTCGCCCACGTTGCTCTTTATAAAGGTCACGATAATAGGTCAACGGGATTGGATTAAACATCTATGGCATCCTAATATCGTACGTACTATATGAAACAAAAGTTTAAGTAACAATTTCTAACACGAATAAAGAAAGCTACTGTACAGTTATTTTTAGTAATGTGATAATACAAAGAATGGTGACATCTGTTGCGGAAGGTAGCACCGAATGAAGGTCTGATGGAGGAGAGGTCGCGGGGGGTACAGGGAGGGGAGGGGTACGACGCAAGCGCGTTGCGTAACCAGTGGCGCCGGTGAATGGAGCCTCCGACGAGTGGGCGAACGTTTTTATCAATGAACGGCGAAAATCGGGGACCGCGGCGTACGCACATCGCGCGTGTCACGGCCGATCGCTCGACATCGCGCCAGCCTGCCAATATTAACCTTGCTAATGGAAAATGTCAACGACGACACAATCTCTGACATACAAGCGTGTTGCGATACCGAATCATTATTTAGAAAACATTCGCTGTTCCGACATACTTACGTTCTGCAATCTTATTCAAGTTAGAAAATGTTATGTTAATTTTTATTTCGCTATAAATAGACAATTGGTCAATAATTAATCAAGTATATGCTTCATGCAAGATATCAAGTTCTGAATATTTTCTCAACTGTCTCAATTAGTCAAGGCAGAACTTAATATAAATTTTCATTGTAATAATTTATCTTTGCTTTGTACTAAATGCGCCGCTAAATCATAACAAAACATCTTGGGAGAGTAGGGAGCTTCTGCATTTTCCAGGTAGACAACAATAGACAATAGTTTCAGATACCTTACTGATGTCCAAGAGCGGTGTGTTACCAATCTTACAATCAAAAGATACGTGTACTTGTTTATTGTATTGACATAAAAATGTGTCAGTCACTCACGAACTCACTTACTCACTCATAATGAGTGAGCTGAAACATGTGAACTTTCAGTTGATATTCAAATGCAGTTGAAAGGAAATAATCAATTAATTTAATTACTTTGGCACTGCTAACGCCTCCAGCTAGCCTTCGTTCAGATTTAGCCATGACGTAGCCGTGTCATTTAGTACCGGGCATTGAGAAACAAATTTAACTCGATTTGGCGATGATTACATTAGAAACTCATCAATAATCCTTTGCCTAGTGTATTTAACCTTTTTATTAGATATCTACATATAAAGTTTACTTTAAGCTTTTAGCGGGTAAATATAAATGCCTGTTCACTTCAAACCGATTATGTATACCTAGTCGAAAAAAATAGTAAGTATAAATAGAGTAGGAAGCTTATTATTTCATAAAATCCAGGGAATATTTGATTTATCTTATGAGTCTTACGGTTACTCAAGTAAATAATGAGGGGATTCCAGAGGTGAGAATGGGGCATCCCTAAGTTTCTACCTTCAGTGCTTTAGGAAGGTTGAGATTAAATGAATTTGAAAATTTACGTAATGTCAAGACTATGTAGGGTTTATTCGGACATAAATAGCAATGGACTACTAAAGTTTGTTGGTTCGCACCTTGCAACAGTAATGTTACGAAACACCCACTCACTTTATAAACAAAATGAACCGTGTAATGTTATATTTTTGGTCCACAGCTTGGAGTGCCAGTTAACCATCGGGTGGCCCGTCTATAGACGAGTTTACTCGTTTGACAGTTACAAATATAACATAAAAAATGTATGTATTCAAAAACATATTACCTAACGCTAATGTAGGGTAATATGAATATATCTATATTCATTAGCCTACATCTGGGTATTATCACGGTAACAGTTTCTATTTAATTCTGTGATTGATATTACTAGCGTGCGGAGGCGCGACTCCGTAGGCGGCGTGGGCGGCCGGAAGGAAATCGTAACTTTCGGCTTTTCACAGCTGTGAGCATCGATTGCGACCCGACACATGAATTGTGGCTAGTTGGTTGGCACTATTGAATAGTAACTCTGTTATAATGAGCGCTCGTCAATCGTAAGCGATCGAAAACGTTGATAATAACAACATCGAGTGAGATGGGGAATTAAGTGTCGTTAACAGCGTGTCGGGTTCAGTCAGGGATTGAATTATCATTATCGGAGACTTCATCTACTTACCAGTGAACATAGTTCAACCGAAATCTGCCAATTAATGTCTACCGATCCATTTTTATTCGAGAAGTTGTCTTCCCCTTCAAGAATCAAGTTTGTGACAGGAGATATAAGTAATTAAGCATAATACGAGACAATGCCTTAGGCCTTAAATTAGCATTCTCGAAACTGTTGGGGGACCATAACATAATGACCGTAGGAGCAAAAAGTACCTGCCTATGCAAAATTTAATGTGATACTTCATACTTTGAATGACACAAAGTTCTTATGTTCCAGTTTTATCGTTACAGCGCAGACGATAGAACTTTGTCATTTGTTACTTTGTATTTAAGTTAGACTTATTGACTTATTTTACGAACTGTAGCTACGAATAAGGAAGCCACTCGTACTTTATTAAAAAGTATTGTACGTTATTTTTAATTATTGTACTCTATACTTTATAAGTACAATAAAGTACACAAAAATACTTTATTTTGCATGGTTTGAGATCGTTGGGGTTTTGAAAAGATTTGTCCTAAATATATTATCGTTAATCGAAATTTATCAGCTGGTGCTGAATTGCCACTTACCAGCGCGGCAGAGCAATATAACTTAAGCGGTTGTTTTTGGAATTGTCTACTACAAGCTGCAAATTTCAATAAAAATATGTATTTAAATATAATAATAATGAAAAATAATTTGTACTATATTTTAATACTATGTTCTTTTTTTTGTTCTTAGCCATAATAACCAAAGTATTCCAATTACAAAAAAAATGTGGCAGCCCTAACTGTAGTCAACACTTAATTCAAGGGTAAAATAAAATTGTTCCACGCAACTCGATCAGTTTTTCTAACAGCAAATACCATAATTAGGTAGAAATGTCCAATATTTGTTAAAATGCATAACAATTATGACGGAATATTCGCGTAATAGATATTCATTCGTGCTTACGTTCTAATGTAGTGTGAATAAGGTAATACATAGTAAGCCTTAGACAGTAATTAAGAATTTGTGTCATGAAAAGGTCGCAGCTGAACCGAATGTACTACATTCTAAAGTTAGAAGTTAGATTTGATGAAAATGTTTAACATTTCTAATGTTTAAAGTGTGTAAAACTACGTAATATGAATTTCTCAATATTATGCTCCATACATATCTTGAAATATCAATAACTAATATGGTTATCATAAATTATCATTATGTTAAAGCGATAGAGTGTAGTTAATAGTGTATGAAATTGACAGAAGTCAAAAGGTTTCGTTCGGAGTTCGCCATTCCCATAAACACTTTCTGTGCCGATAGCTCGTATCGAAGTGTCGATAGTATACGTAAATTCCGTAATAGACCTCTAAGTTTAGATGAAGACTGTCGAGCCTATCTAAATCTTAATGTATGTACGTAGAGCAGTATGGGATTTAGTCTGGCGATACAAATCGTGTTAAGTTAATGTGTGTTGTGCTTTCTGGTAAACTGGTTAATAAGGTGAATAATTACGTAACATTACGTTACGAATTATTCACTTTAATTTTATGTAAATAGTTGACAACGAGGACACACGTCATCTCACGGTAAATGGCAATCGTGGCCCATGAAGGTCACTACATCTTGAAACCCTATTATTTCCAGATAATGTGTGAATTAAAATAATTTCCCAGTTGATACGCTATAGTTAAAAAATATTCAGGCTAACACCAAATCCTATCGCCTTGTTGAACAGAACAGTTGAGTTTGAACTCGTAATATAGATCCAAACGAGTTCCTCAAAGAGAGACCACCAGAGCTTTATCTGTTATTTAACAGAGTGCAGTGATCCGGCTTTGTTGGACTGAGTCTCTTACATCCTTAAACTTTTCCTGTGTTTATCGTATCATTTGCTTTAACTGACCAAGGGAATCTTCATGCAAATATCTGACAAAGAATCAGATGAGCCACATCAGGTATGTGGTCAGCCTAGCCCACGGACTTCAGTAACATAGTCGACGTCTTACAAAAATGAGTTTCTAAAATAAGACAGGTAGGTACTCATATGTTCTTCCTACCTATGTGGCGTATTTTTTAATCAAATCAAATCAATTACTGGACAATGATTTGTAATAATCTTCAAAAATGTTTTTGTTAACGAATTACAAAATTTCATCAGAAAATAATTGCATACCAATATGTAGAGCATGACACACCAAAGAGAACTATTTTGGACTTTATTTGGAGGGTCCTGGGTTTGATATCCAGCGCGATAGACATTTTAATTATGAATTAAAATTTCTGTTTTCGGACTGCATCTATGTATTCTTGTCTTTATGTATTATCCATGGCTCAAAATAGGGAATCCTAATGCGAAGGCTTGAGTATGTAGCATCATTCATTATTATTATATTTATAACATTTAAATTCAGTAATTTATATTAAAGCAGATATAAGTCCGCAAGTTTTAGTAGTATTTTAATATCTGTATCTAAAGGCGCGTCTAGAGCATTTCCGGCTGGAGCGCGCAGGCACACGCCAAACCGGTTCAGCGATTCGGTATTTCTAGAGAGCTTCGTCAATTAATTTACGATAGGCCAGCTTCCTGTGATAAAATATCTCGGGAAAGACAACTCTTTTATATTAAAACGATAGTAGCTTAGTTGGATCGATCGAACCACTCGGTCACAGAATAGCCCGGTTTGATTCCGGGACTGATATTTATATAGATAATAATTGTGTTACTTTATATATAATAATTAACTTGTGTTATCTATGGCATTTGTAATATGCAGTAATTGTGCAGAAAACAATGTAAACTCTTTATTTACGTTATTATAACCAGAACTTGTATCGTTAGATTAGTTAAGTTCAATTTTAATGTAAGTAGGTACAACAATAGTTAATTGGTTTAATAAAATTAGTCGCTAAAAATAAATGCTTATTGTTTTACGAAAATTATGTTCATTATTGTTAGAGTAATTGAAGTTGCTGTGGTTAGCCAGAATATATTTATTAATCATCCCGTCAACAATATTGAATTACATTTTGTATTCTGGGAACATTAATTATGAATACAGTTTATCGTTTATATAACTTAGTCATCCATTGTTTACATCGCTCCATTCTAAGTACAAACATATAGGTATACGTTACTGTATACCTATGTCTGATATTAGTGAATATTAAGATTCACCGGTGAATATTAACAATGATAAATTTTAATGGTAAAATCTAATATTCATAAACTGATTTACTGGATCATATTCAAGTGAATGATTGGAAATATTAAGCTGGTTTGGTGAATTATAATTTCAATAATTTGTAAATTATGTGATTTGATATACACCAGTTAATTATATTATCCTTTATCACTGGTGGCATTGTCAGCACAAATAAGGCATCACTAACATCCATGACATGAGAACATAATTATATCTTTCATATAAATATCTGTCCTTGAATGTGAATCGAAATTGGGTTCCCTCGTTCCGCAAGAAGGGTCATTGCCAAAAATAAAATTTCATATAGCATCGTAATGTAATATAAATAACTATTTAATATAAGTATAATATATAAAAAAATACATATTGATTTTATGGCTATGTTACTTTTTAAAAATATTGTTTTATAAATGTGTAAGTGAGCAAGTAAGGAGAATATTGAGCTGTAGGTATCATATATAAAGTGATTTAGTTGCTACAAGTAAAACATCATGTGAAAATGATACGAATACGTAGGTATCGTAAATACCCGAAACATACAAAATTTGACATTATTTGGAAACCTTCGCAAATAAGGAATATTTCATTACGTTCATAAAACGTCAAAGACCACCCAGGCAAAGTGCTACATTCCGAAAGATCTCTTGACACGAACTTTGTTTGTGTCCCTCTCGTGAGTATGGTTACGCTGTAAAAATGTCATGCGTAAACACACGGCGATATACGACCCGATCCAGCTTCCCTGCCTATCACTGCGGTCTGTAAACTACTTGATTAAAACCAGTAGTTAGTGTGAGATGGGAAAATAATGTGTTTATATAAATTAGGCGCGGTTGCGGCGCGTGGGCTGAAAGGTGAGAGAGTAGTGTCGCGTGCGCGTTCACAGCCTACGCGAGCAGCTCGTGCAGGCATTATTTTTCAAGTTCGTTTGACTGCGTTGAAATTAACCATTGGCGCCAGGCTTGCGAGCAATATTTTAGTTGTTTAATTGTGTACGAACGTACCTTCAATTACTTTGAATATAAGTGCTTTCTGCTCATTACGTCATATCTTTCGTCATGCGGATTGCGTTTCTCCGCCTAAAATGGAATCCTCGTAAAATAAGTGTCAGACTGTCAGTGTTTTATAATGTTTAACTCATAATTTTAATTTAATTCAGATAAACTTTCATTTCAAGCCTAAATGAGCAATGCATTTACTTTATCTTCCATGTAGGGCTGCAACAAATGAAGCTTGGGTAACTAAAGACTGTTTGTAGTGAGTTAAAGCGTTGCTACTTACTTATATTAAATAGTTACCTGCGTAACCTAATAGATAGCTATAGGATAGAATGCACGGAAGATAATGAAAATAAACTACCAACTAAAATGCAGTTTTACACAGAGCGGTGTTATCTACGACATTATAATTAAAATATATCTATTTTCTTTCTAAAAAAAATATTCTAAAGTGAAGGGACTTGTTGTTATATGGCAACGGGTTAGTTTAAGCACCAGATCTCCCACAAACTGAGACTTCGGTATATGTCAAGAAAACCTGTATAGTGTAATTTCAGGAGATAAATAAATAAATGCTTTTATTATTATTTATATTCGTACCTATAATAAGTGGTTGATTCTTTAGGAAAATAACTTAAATTAATTGGCACGGAGAAGCTATTTTTATGTTTATATTACCTTGAGTAAATAAATTCATGCAGGAGATAAACAATCCATCCAAATATTATTTAATAGCTTATGATCTAAGTACTCATTAAGGAGAGGGTAGGAGTTTCAGTTGTAATATAATAATAACAGTGCTGATTGAAGTACACATATAAAAGTATTAATCAGTGCAAATAACACCAATGCATATCGGCAATATAACAATAAACTTTAAAACAAAAAGGGGTTAAAATTATACAATCAAATTATAACTTATAATATGGATCGGTACGAAACAAGTGGCGTCATCTAGAATTGTACTCGAAACTGTGTAGACGCGATGGGTCCACAAAGGTTCTTGCCACGAAGCCAGTTAGCGAGAACGAAGCGCCCTCTAGACGTAGGTACGTTAGGCAGGAAGTTGTTTCCATCGGATTGTTCGTACAACAGGCTGAGGTAACGGTGCGGGCCAGTGCTGCGAGGTGGCGTTGGTGGTTTGTAACCTATTATAAAAATCTGTTTAGTAAAAAACGTATAAATGTAAAGAACACGTCTTTATATTTTATAAATATTATTTTAATATGCCAGCATCCAAAGCACAAAAAACAATGATAAAAAATTCACTGAATAGTGTCATATACCTCCTTTTCTATATGAATTTATCTATCTATCTATCAGCCTACAAGAGTCCACTGCTGGACATAGGCCTCCCCTAA
>DWPA01001032.1:0-20452 GCA_018251375.1 Calpodes ethlius
TTGATTGACATAGATACGACTGGATCAGGTACATGTATAGACTCCATTGACAGGTCCAGTTTGCCATCGTTGACGAATGTATCTCCGGACGCGCAATCAACTCCAAACAATGCGAATATATCGCCGGCAAGAACTTCGCTCACCTCCTCCATGTTGTTTGAATGCATTCGGACTAAACGTGAAATTTTGACCTGGAAATTTAATGAGAAAAGTTATCTTTCAAATAAGAATAGTGTAGTGTTAAGTGTATGTGCACTTACATGTAATAAGGATACGGAAACGATAATATATAAAAGTGGCTTATAGTCGTGCAAGGAATTTTTTGCCGCTTTAAATATTACAGGGGGGACATTATCCGGTTCAGACGCGTTTTTAGCCTTTAATTTGTCACTACCATATCTTATATTTGATTTAGTGAACTCCAAAATGTAATTACTATCTAAACTGTTGTCCCCAATTCCTACCGTGCCTAGACTTAACCAGATTTACCAATAGTGTTTAGTTAGTATCCCAGTTCTTATAAGTGGAATTTGACATCGGAAATCGATGTCTGCTGGGATTATTGCGTTAGAGATTTATTTAAAAGTTTTACAAGTCGAATTTGTATAATTTACAGATTAATTACATTTAAAGTTAGATTAGAAGATAATTTTATAGCACACGTATACTAATATTAGAAATGTGTTTGTTTGTTTGTCCTTCTTTCACAGTGCCACAAAGTGTCTTTATGGTATGATTTTCGTGTGGAGATATTTCGAAAAATGAAGAGTACCATAATCAACTATTCACCGCAAAAATACATCTAAGTTCAAAACAAAAAGATCCATTACCATGTATTCATATACATTACACGCGTAACATGTGAAGAATCATATTTATCTAATAGATTCAGATGAATAATTTTATTGAATATAGTTTCGACAAACAAAATGTTTGGATAATATACTTTGTTTTTGTTTATATACATATATATCAGATCAGGATCACAGCATACAACACGGTATACAAGTATACTATCAGTCAAACAGCAAAATGACCACTTGAACAGTAAGTGCTGTGTTTTATCTCATTGAGTCAAGTGATATATTTAAGGAGTTGTTCAATGTTTCATTTCGAAATCGATGCTATTTGCTTGTATTGTTTACGAATCTCGAAAACACCGCTCTAGTGCTATTAACCTTCGACACATATTTATCACATTACAAATGTATGTACATAGTACTATGTACATATAGTTTCACTGCAGCATGTAATTATTGATGGATATTTGATATCAGGTCACTTGGTAATGAACTTTAATGCACTTATTATTGAATATTATTTAAAATGTCACAAACAACAACATTCACCTTTAAGACGGGTATTTACTAAAAAAGAGGACGATGAATTTATTATATAACTATTTATAAACCAAACTCACCTTCTTATTGGTCCTGGCATTGTAAATATTGTCACCACGCTTCAACATTCCTTGATAGCATCTCAAATATGTCAACTGTCCAAACTTGCTGAGTTCCAGCTTAAATGCAAGTCCTACAAATGGTTTAGCATCATTCCTCGCCGGATCTAAAATTATGGTTTCCCCCTCAGATCCTTTCGCTTCATTAACAATAGCAGTATTTTCAACCTCTCCTGGATGGGGCAGGTATTCTAAGACAGCGTCCAGTAAAGGTTGAACTCCCTTGTTTTTCAATGCTGTACCTAGAAGCACTGGTGTAAAGGTCCGCTTTAAGCAAGTCCGTCTTACAGCTTGCTTTAAGTCTGGAATGGTTGGTGTCTTCTCTTCAAGGAATAATTCACCTGAAAGATTATATTGAATTTGTCTTAATATTACGATACATATTATAATTTAGTATATATTTTTTTAAATTATTTATTATACTAAAACAATCAGGTGCTTGAAATAGTATAGCTTGGTTATAATTTATAATAGTTTATTTATAATTAATATGATCTGCCTTACTAAGTTTTCAAAGTATTAATGTTACTTGGTAGCTCAAAAAATCTGCATATTAATGCATAGGGTTGCAAAAAATTTCATAAGTATTAAAATGAGCATTGATTAAAGTTATATTAAATGTGAAACAAAAGATATTATTACCTAAAGACTCATCAACATTTGACAAATGTTCAATTAACTCGTGCCTCCTGTCTTTTACTTCAGCCCTTTTGTCCTGAGGAACTTCATCATACCGGATTTTCTCACCATAATCACCATCAAAGTATATTGCTTTCTCTTCTATAAGATCTATAATTCCTTGACAGTCTTTCTCTAACCCAATAGGTAAGTGCAGAAAAGCGGCATTATGGTTCAATTTTGACCTCATTTGTTTTAGAACTCTGGAATGAAGAAGACAGTGTGAAATTGACTAATTATTACAACTACCATTATATTTTTACTCTTTAATTGAAAAAGCTGTTCAATTACGAAAATAAACATATTTATTTTAACTTTAGTACCTACTACATATTAATCACTAACTTATGCCCACGGCTTCACCCCTGTGGTGAAAGAAATATAATAAAAAAAAATTGACATTCTCTTTTTATAATCGGTTGCCTGGCAACACTTTGCAAACAAACCTACTTTCGCATTTATAATATTAGTATAGATTAACTTACTCATATTATTATTATATACTATCACTACTTATTGTAAAATCTACTCTACACCTTTCTGTTTGTAATAAACTTAAAAACTTACTTTACCATTTGGAACAACTGTATTTAATAATAGCCATAAATCTAAATAAACCAGTCCATACCTCTCCGGATTTGCTGCTAACCGATCCAACTTGTTGATAAACGCTAAACAAGGCACATTGTATCGTTTCATTTGTCTGTTCACGGTCAACGTTTGGCTCTGGACTCCGCCAACAGCACAAAGCACTAACACCGCACCGTCTAGCACTCTCAACGCTCTTTCCACTTCAACAGTAAAATCAACATGTCCAGGTGTGTCAATGATATTGATATTGTGGTCCTTCCATATAGTATAAGTGGCTGCTGATTGGATGGTGATGCCTCTCTGTCTTTCAAGTTCCATAGAGTCCATTACTGCGCCAACATTGTCTTTCCCTTTTACCTATTAATGAAATAGATTATAACACCTGATATGAGTAATATTTTTTTTATATTTTAAAATTTTAACATGTGTATTTTTTTTTGTTAATTTCTTGAAGACAAATTACGTAAATACAGATGGAAAATATTGATTCCAGATATTGATGCATTATTTTTAATTAATGTGCTTATTATTTTGAAGATTTCACAATATACATTATCAATTACATAAGATATTCTATTAATTAAAATGTTTTCGACGACACTATAGGATCTTTTTGGCTAATACTTTAAATTAAGAACTCCCATACCTCGTGCATTTGATCTATTCTTCCTGTGTAGAATAGTATTCGTTCTGTAAGGGTAGTTTTGCCCGAATCAATATGTGCTGATATGCCGATATTTCTAATCCTCTCCAGAGCCTTGTGATCGGCATACTTCACGTGAGACGAGTATGACTGAGGAAACAACACATTAACTTGAAAAGAACTACGGAATGCTACTGAAATACTAATTCATACAAATTTACAATTATTCATTTTGGTACATATTGGGCAATATTAAATAAAAATTAAATTACATTACCCGAAGTTTAGATACATAATTTAATTACGTAAAATACTGAAAACTTGAATAGATTTATAAATATATATAACTACCTTTGTTTGTCTGCTAGTTTTCTTTACTATCCTTGAAAGATTTCCAAGTTTAAATATGTTAAATACAGTCATTTTGAACTTATAATTAGGACCAATTTAATAAAATGTATGGGAAAACTAAACCTAAACTATCCAATTTAGGTTATATCAATGGAGTGACAACTGTCATTATCACATGTCAGATGTCACTGTCACTAGGAATCACAGATGAGATCACGAAATACTTACAGAGTATAGTTTAATACCACTATAGAATACTTAGCCATATTTTATACCAGAAAAATCATAGCACCAAATAAATTGGCTTAAACAAACGAGATAAACAGTGTATTTATTTTAATTTACAGATCTGGGCATATTTTCGCAATATAAATAAGATTTCAAAAATGTACTTTGTCCCAATAATCCTTTTTGCTTAGCCTTAAATAAAATTAATTACGCTTTTTGAGTATGAAGATTAAATACCTTTTCGTAACCCCCATCCATTTTTATACATTTTGAACCGGTACATCCTTTTTTTAATCATGCCAAATAATTATTAATTTATTTGCATCTTGAACTTATGTCAACTATTAGATACACAGATTTTAATTAATAAGATTGCTAAACATACACTACTAATAACTTGGCAAAATATATTACTTTCAGGTGGGCAAAATTATAAAATGATAGACAATAAAATAAGTCATAAAGTTACTACTATTGTTTATGCCCCGTCAGTGATGCGTCAGTCCCTTCAGTTCAGTATTATTTCAATTCAGTAAGTTCGGTTCAGTAACGTCATGCATGTAGAACGTTAGACGATCAACGTCAGTTTCATTTTAGTTCAAAGGAATATGGCCGTGTTGGGGCCAAGTGCAAGTGTAAATATGAACGGCCACAATAATATTCATAGTCAATTAACGAAGTCATTGGAAAGAATTTTAGAAGATGCGTATTTAAGTGGTGAATTAAAATTAAGCGGACGAAAGTTGAGAGAGTTTCCGAAACCAGTGAAGTTCGATTTGAGTGATACGGTCGTTGCTGGTAAGTCTGATTTATAAATAAAACACAGTGCATTTATATGCGATTTATGTTTAAAATTTTATTTTGGGTGCGACTTATGTTATGGTGTAAATGTGTCTGAGTGTGTTAGATAGTTTGTGTTATTTTTGTTTACGTACCTACCGGCTTTACGCGTTGTGACATCGATCGGTATATCTATACTGCGTACGTACGTTCAGTTGATCGTTCGAATTTTAAATTATTATGATGTTCACACCTTGTTTGATTTTTGTATCACTTAATCACAAAAGTTATATATAATTGAACATATAACATTTATCTTTGTAAGATGTTTCATTGATACTTTTTGTCTTGTGTTGGTATCATGACCTTATGTCCATCTTATTAGTTCTTTACTTGTAAATTGTAGCAGGTATTTTAACGATATCCTTTTCGTTTCCGAAGTAGTTACAGCATACGTCTTATAGATAAAAGATTACTTTAAATTTAAGGAATTCGTGAAATAGATCGAAAAATGAATCAATTAAATAATATTTCCTTTTCTATGGCTATTTATATTTACATATAGTATATAAAATGTATTTGGTATACAAAGTCACATGGCCAATATTTTTTCTTTAGTAATACGTAGTAGTAACATGTACCTAACAGGAAGAGAATAGTATTATACTAAAATTGAGTCAAAGTTCATATTTCATTTACTAGTAGGTACCTTGATGTGTTTGATGACTAGAGCCAAACTTAATTGGCGCATTGGTAGTGTTGACATCATTAATAGATTACTCAACCATGGCTTTGTTTGTTTTGTCTGAGCCATTCTATCAAACAGAACACTAGAGGTCAAGGAAACAGCTCTAATTTAAAAGTATACATGGGTTGTACAATGCTTTGTTTTTTAATTTATATTTGTATAGGTACTGGCCATCTTGACAGATTTTTTTTTTATATATTTGAATATGGAATGTTTTAATGACTTGACTATAAAAGTATAGGGGTTATAACACCAATGAGTAGATTTTAAAGTAGGTTTGAATTTGGTGGAATTACTGATCAGCTACTCTATTCTGAATATCAGATACAGTATAGATCACTATTCTGAAACTAGTTAATATAATAAGTACATAGTATCTATGGGCAATAATAAATTTTACAGCTAGTAGAATCAATCAAATCAATTTATCCAAAGAAACAGATGATATTTTATTCAATGTGTCATTCACATTAAACTATACAATGTGTCAAATTAATATTTTTTTAATTGTTTGTTAGATGATTTAATTGTTTGTCTTTATAAACACATTTTGATAGTTAAGTTATTAATACTTTAGCAAATGGATGGTCTTGAAAGTAAAATGGTAACACATGAAAAACAATGATCTCCGTGGCACAATTGTTACCACATTTTAAGGGTCCTGTGTTTGATTCCCAGCAAAGCAGACAATTTATATTATGAGTTTAAATTTCTCTTATCAGTCTGGGTGTATGTATTCTTGTTTTTGTGAGTTGTCCATGGCACCAATGACACAGGGAATCCTTATGTGGGGCTATGAGTGTGTAAGGTTATAATTATAATAATTATACTATGTAATTCCAAACCCAAAAAACTAGACTAAGAAATACTCATATTATTTTACTGTACATACTTCAAAATAATTACAGCAAGCAAAATATCATGCATGAAGGAGCCCAGCTATACAACAAGATACTTATAAACATAAAACATGGAAATTCACTCATAACTTTTAAACATTTACTGAACTTTCACGTTTTCAATAAAATATAAATCTGAAATACCACACTCATAGTTACATCTAGTTTCACATATTCAATTGAAAATGTACAATTGCTAAGTTTTGACCACATTATTTTTACATATTTACCCTCAACATTTACAATAATTTTTTCTGTATGTTACCCCTTTATTTCCTTAGGCATTTAAATGTATCTCACATGACTGAAAAATATTCTTATAAGAAATGAAGATTCTTAAACATAAAACAGAATACTTTAATAATTATAATTTGAAATTGTAGTAATTACAGTCTTTACTTGATTAAAGAATCCAGGTAAGTTGTACATGCGTAATTGATTCTCACATATTTGGGTTAGACATCCCAATGAAATATTTTCCATTTTGAATTCAAAACAGAAGTGAGAAGAGAGGTGGGTTTATCGTTACCAGTTTTTACAACCATAATTTTTGTTATCTGAACAACTGGGGCACTTAACCTACTTGAATGTCATAATACCCTACCGTTTTTTTACGCGTGATATTTTTATAAGCTTATCTATCGCCTTTATACAGATGACCTCACTAACGCTTTAGGTAAAAATCCATCAAACCCATATTCAGAGAGCCGTTAAGTTTATTTAATGTCATGGCGCGGGGATGCTTATTGGTGGTTTTGGAAGTTACATTTACGGCCTATTATGCACGCTTCTGTTTTCCCTTTTCAGGTTTATGAATTTTTTATTGCTTTGATACTATAATGGACCCATGGCAAAGGGTACAGGTTTCATTTTGTACTGAGATCGTTAGAATTTTTTATCGCGCCTTCGTCATGATTCAACGATTTTTTATGAAGTATGTATAATCTTACTGTAGTATTATATTTAATACGTGAACTACTTTTTTACGCTACAAAATAAGGGGTGATCCATAAATTACGTCACATGTTAAAGGAGGGCACAGAGAAGTTCGCAAATTTCCCATATTTCAGAATATAACATGTCTAAGTATTAATAAACAAAATTTGAACTACTTTTCTATGAAAATTATAAATTTATTTCGGTATAGCAGTTTTACCTATCTACTAAAGTATTTATATTAAAAAACCGTATCTTTTTACCAACAAAGCTTCAAAATCCAACATTACCACCAGTATTTATTGAAAGAGATGGTAACAACAGTTTATTATCTATTTGGTAAGTTATCCCTATTGTCTGGCGAGATGTTTTCATAATAGCCAAGATGTTATGTAAATAACCAGTTGGCCCACCCTCAGTGATTTCCATTGCACAAGTCAAGTCGTTTTAAGATTTGATCTGACTTCAGTAGGCTAACTTGCAATTGTTTCTTACAAGTTCAAAGCAGTCCAAATTATGATGCAATTTTAATTACGCCGTACAATGAACTTTCTGCTCCATTCTAGGTCACAGATACAATACATTACTTATCCGATGTACCTATCTGGTTATTTGTAGATAAAGATAACGTTATTTGGTATGATATTTTGTTGCATTATCTTTTTCCTGAAATAACTTGTCTGACAACGTCGTTATGCATTTCGTGACAGCTAGTTGACCGTTTCATAGAATATGACCGTATCATAAAATGGTTGTTGACTTCACGATATCGCAAATCCTAGGATCTATCTGATCACGATACGTGTGTCGTTATCAAATACCGCACCTTTCTTTTGGTACGTAGATAGGATTATTTATTTAGTAAGTTGTTGAATTTGCAGTCGAAAAGTATCGAAGTTTATCTGTAAATACGTATGTTATTAAGGGGATATCAATACGTATTAAATGAGTACAAATAATATACCTATTTATACTTGACTGGTTTGACTTGATTTTTGAATACAATGACGCGTGTATATAAAATGTGCGGGAGAATATTCAAAGCCCAAATTTGATATCCCTCTATATGTATACTAAATCCTCTTGGCATCCATCCTATAGGTAGTACATACTCCCGAAATTTCATTGAACACACTCGTAATTCCAGGGTCTCAACCAATGACGTTTATTAAATGAATTGTGAGCAGTGACCAAAAAGTAGGCACTCACCTACTTACCTTCCTTTCAAATTTTATTGCTGCAATGCGCCTCTTTCAAAGTCGATCGATTGTTACCAGAATTGGCATCTGGCATCTATAATTTATCTAGAATTTTATTTTCTTATTGTTGGTTTACGAATTAAACTAGCTTTTGATTTCACAAACAAAATAGTGTAGTTAAACAAAGTAGTAAGTTACTTACTTAAAGTAAATCATTTAGGTGTGTTACATTATTTCCAAATTTACGTACTGACATCATTATCACAACTCATAGCTGTTCCACTGCTGGACTTAGGGCTCGTCTCACAACGTGAGGAGCCACAGTACGAATCAACAGACATCACATACCCTTGACTCCATTACGGAGAAATCGGAGTGCAGGTTTCCTCACGATGTTTTCCTTCACCGAAGCAAGTGATAACTCATTTGTAATACGCACATAACTTTCGTAAATTAGAGGTGCGTTTAGGATTCGATCTTAGATCCTCGCGTTTGCGAAACCAACACTCGAACCACTAGGCTCTCACTGCGTAAGAAATAAGTTCTATGATAATACAAGAGCTTGAAAAAAGAAGACCACCCTGGATACACTTGTATCTATAGTCAAGTTGAGTTAGAAATTGCTTAAGAAGCTACGTTTATTCAATACCTAAGAATTTGAACGAAGTCATAACTGGCATAATTTTGCATACTCTGCGAAGAAGTTACTTAAGTTATAGCTTAAACTCAAGTAATTACTTTAACTTGACTATAGACACAATGTTAGACTCAAGAAATTGTCGACAATGTTAGGTACATTGTCATAGAATAAAAATAAGTGTAAATGTTGTCATAAAATTACCAATTCCATGAAATGATAAAGGAATTCATTGTTAAAGTTAACACGTGCCTGTTTACATGGTGTCAGAGTTTAGTTTTAAGTATTTATGATAGTTATTATTTATTTCATTTGAATTTCAGTGTTCTTACAAAAGTATTTAATTAAGAACTAAAAAAAATATTGTTGGTTTTACACTGAGAGCAATGAGTGTCGATGAAAAGATAGAACTGACATAATAATAGATATAAGAAGATATTTCATCTCTCTACCTCAAAATTAATTAGAATGGATATTTTAATTTTAACCTTCTTTAATCGTATATTTTCAAAATCAAAAACAAAATACATCTAAGTGTAAACTCTCTATAAGTCGGAAACTATTACTGCAATTTATTGGCTTCTCTTGATTTTCATCTCATAGTGGGTCGACTGCACTTTTAAACCGATAATTGAAAAAAATATATCTTTTTATCTACTTATAACAAAATTAAATGTCTGGTATAATAATGAAATAGAGATAATTTCAAAGCTAAACTCTTGAAAACTGTTACATTGAACATTGTAGTATAAATATTTGAGCTTTTAAACCGATGCTCATCGCGAAATAGCTGGAGTCGTGAGTGCAATTAGACCGGATGGATTTGCAAAGCAATATTTGCACTCTTCGTATAAGAATCGATATGAGGAAAACGTTTCAATGGGCAATTTTGGGGAGTAGGTAGTTACGTGCACAAATGTTTCAACGATATTAGCTTCGCCTTTCTGCATTCTGTTTGCTATGCTTCTGCGTGTGCACTTTTTACGCATAAATAGGAAGTAAATGCGTTTTGGCGAAGTTAAATATAAAGAAAAAATTAAAAAATATACGTGCTTCAAACAAGATTTGTAATATTCAGATAATTAAGATCGAGATATTGAAAGGAATGCCCAGAATATTAGATGTATGATAACCGTAGAGATTTATTATTATATTATTACGATGTTTAAAAAAATATTCATTTTATTGTATAGTGCGTGCACTCACGTACAAATTTTGATCACGTAGAACGCTCATGCCAGCGTGAATATTGGAAGGTGTAATATATGTACTGTGTCTTCTCACTACACGTCGCCTTTTCTCTCTTTCGATTTGGCAATATGTAGACGCACACTACACACGAGGAGACTGTGTTAATAATGAAAAAATGTATTTTATTTCTTTCTTTCTCCAGCTAAATCTTCTAGATGTTCTTTCATCTCATTTTATTCTCGCTTTTACGTTACATTGAATTTCAAATCATAAAGCGCTGAAAAGTTTTCACTTCAAAAATATTTTTGTTGCTAAAGGCAGAATATAAAAATATTTTAATCAAAAATAAACCTTATCACAACATCAATTTACATTTTCCTTAATTTATTAGACGTTACGAACTTTATGTTTTTAAAATATCAAGTATTCTAGGTAATGTTACTACGTTTATTTCTCTTCAAACTTGGAAACTGTTAAGATTTGATTTGATATGAATGGTGTTATTGTAGGGTTGCCACCTATTTTGGATTATTTTTAAAGTTTTAAGAAATATGGTACATATTAATCATCATTCTATTTATTTTACTGTGGTTTTGTTACTATAGCATAAGATAAACGATGTTTTCGTCATAAGAATATAGCTTCATTTTTCTGTATTATATTATATCATTTGACTGAAGTATATTATGAAACTATATAATATGTGTTACGTGTTATGTCCAAGGGCTATGGGGTCTACTTACCATCATATGGCTCGGCTCATCCTTCTCCTACTCCTCTACTGCATAATGCAAGAAGAAAACATAATTGTAGAATAATACTTATTTTTTTTATTATATCATCAGCATTTTATTTAACGTCAGGCGCACACGCATTTATAATATTGTTATCTACTTTTCACGACCGATGTTTATAGAATCACCGTGATGGTCGAATTCGGCGCACAATAGAGTTGACTTTGACCCCACTTTCCTGTGCCCATTTGGGTGTAGTTCTGTAGAAACCGCTCGCAAATGATTAGCATCTGACCTTAGTAATAAAATATGTACCTACCATGAACAGGGAGTGGTATGATGTATTCGTTTTGTATGTATCATATTAAATATCCCATAATGCTCTCTGACCTCGTTCCCTTTAACGGCAGGCTGCACCTTCTATAAGCCCGAGTTCGAGTCGTTGTTCTTCCAGAAGGTAAAACTTCTTTAACGATAAGCAAATATTTAGGTCGGTTGCTGGTTATGTTTGTACATTATCATGGTTTTATGGAAAGGGTCGACATAGATCAACAGCAGGCCTCCTGTTGATAATTGGGCATCAGTGCTAATGTTTATAAATCAATTTTGTAAAAAGAATTACATAACGTCCTTACAGTGTAATTAATTATATTTACAATGCAAATACCAAAATATACTAAGGTAACTTATCCTTATGACGTGACTTTATTAATAACACACTGACGTTTATAATATCAGCATTACTTTTAGTCTAATTTCACTGGTATTTTTCACCATTGATATCTAAATGACTGACAGTTATGTGACCACATAAACGCAGTTATTTATAACATTAATGACGACGGGAATATTTATGAGCTTTCTATTTCGTAACACGATGATCTCTTCTGTTAGCCGTTAATAACTTCCGCAATCAATTTGTCAAACGGATATTTGTCATATTGACTTTCACATGAACAACTTAAATTTAGTTTTATGAGTTTTAATAGCTAGGTCCTTTTATAACGCAGTCGATTAAAACAAGGCAGTGGTACATTTTTAACGTATTAGTATTTATTTTTATTGGGTAAGAAATGTGTCCTTAAGTGGCGTCCACTTTTCGGATAAAGGAATACAGGTCGCTCCGCAACCAGATTGACTGAAGACCTGAAGAAGACAGGTATTCGCTGGATTCAGAAAACTCAGGACCGGTCTGAGTGGCGCAAATTAGGGAAGCCTATATCCAGGAATGGACTTTTAAAGACTGATAGGTAGATTGGTATTTCTTTTGGATGTTAACTATGTTTGCTTCGGTTCAATAGTGAACCAATACAGGATGAGGCATTCGGAAATAAGGAGACCTAAAGTACTTTATGCCATATTTCTCCAGCTAGGTTATGTGGTGGGATTTATAACCAATTCAAGTTCAAAAGACGTAATGCCATCCGAAAGTCTTCGATGTCTGTTAACGACTAACATCTATCAAAAACAACCGGAAACGAATTGACGTGCCCTGTGAAGCACGAAGTATACGTGTAAATGTGTATTGTAATATTATTAAGCGCTTTTGAAATGTACGTTTTCTTAGTAATAGAAAAATATCGAAATGTTTCGTCATCATTCGACAGTTACGTAGTTACATTTATGCCAGCTAACTCTCGTCTATTACTATAAATCAATCACGATTGTTTGGATAATAATAACATTATACAACTAAAAATCAGATCATTCAATAATGCACCGTTCGAACAAATTCAACTTTGAAAATCAATCAAAACTATTTCATTTATCCAGACATCCAATTAGCAATCCAATTAAATTAGTTAGTGGCGAATAAATTTGCAAGTAATAATATAAGCAGAGGATAAAATTGTCGACTGGCGATAATTCTATCAACGGATGTCAATACAGAACAGGTATCTGTTAGATCTCGTGTAGAAGTTTTTACGACGTTACAAGCAAAAAGATAACGCTGACAAACTAATGCCATTTCAAGTGGCTTAGCGATACTTATAGGGGATAGAGAGACCTCGTTAGCCCTGGGACGGACTACGGATGCGAATGTTGTGCTAATGTTATGGAATGAGAATATAACAAATATATATGTAACAAATAACAGGTAGAAATTTAATGATTTCTAGTCGTATTGATGCGGTTAGAATGAGTTTTTCCATGTTGGAATGAGTCCATGCAACTCGACGGCCCCGTAGCCTAGTTGGTAGTGACCCTGGGTTGGTAGTGATGGGTCCTGGGTTCGATTCCCAGCCGGGGTAGATATTTATGTGACAAATAAATATTTCTTCTCGTGACTTGTTATTTGTGTTGTCCATGCCGCCCGCGACTACTGCGGGGTATGATTGTACGTTTATTATTATTGTTTAACTACCTTCTCTTTGATGGCAATGATGTACGTTTCTGCAGAAACTGAAGACTTAGTTTGAGCAGTGGCAGGATTTGATCAGGTCTCAATGTGCTTATGGTGGAATCGTTTTATATGTAAATAGATGTGTCTTTTAGGTGTACTTATGTGCCTTGACAGCGACTTACCTATTTTTAAAGATTTTTATTTATCATGCAATGTTTTAAGTTTCCTTCTCTTTCTTTAGTTAGGTTTGTGTGGACCAAATCTTGCAAATTGAATTAGAACCACTACTACTATTACTACTAAGTTGAAATGTGACACAGAGCTTTAGTTTCAATGACAATGCATTTTTATGACAAGTATGACCTCATAAAAGCGTGATATTAGTTTTTTAAACTATATATTTTTATGTCTTTTTATAAGCTATCTGGCACTCCTAAATATATGTTTAACGTATACTCTAAATGCAATATTATAGAAAATGAAATTTTCATTAGTGGATATGTGAAATAATATACTAAGTGAATGAATTACGATTGAATTTAAACCGCAGAACGGGAGCCACTAGTTTATTTGCAATTCAGTAACTTTTCGAAATGTTCAAGTATTTATAAATCTAAGTATATGCAAAATTAACATAATGATAATTATATTAAGGTTCTTCAAATTAGTTTCAATCCCAACTGTCTTGAGTGTGGTGGATATAGCAGAGCATTGAAAATGAAGCGAATAATCAGCGATTACTGACATTTTCATAGTCGTTAGAACGGTTACGGCTTGATTTAAATTCGCTTCGGAACAGACTACGTACCTTTAACTGTAGTTAACCCAAAAATAAACTTTATCGGTTAATATAGGTGTTACGTAATCAAAAACGCTTTATGGCGTATTGTTGAACCGGCAAGTAATTTTATTATCCTTGCAAAACAAGCTACAATTGAAAGCTATTAAACACATTCTACTGAACCGTAGAAAATGGTAACCGACACGCACTTGGTCGAGTTTGTCTCTATCACCGAATCATCTGTAATCTATATCAGGATTAAGTTTTGATAGTATATAAATTCGTGTTTATTAATGGCTGAATGTGAACCAAGTTGAAGCAACCAAACTAATAAGAGCTTCCTTCTAGATCAGGGATTTCCAAACAATTTTGGGCTAGAGATCTCTTTTCAGAAATGATCTGATGCATATCTTGTCTAATTTATTTTTAAATCCTACTGTTATTTTTCCTCTCGCCGAGATTTTCATCTTGTACGAACTTTTGCGCGCTTATCGAATTGTTGACTTTTTTTTTAATACAACAATGATACTTCCTATTATCTGAAATAATTATTATTCTTATAACAAGTTGGTTTACGCTACACAACTCATAAAGTATTTTGAAAGTTTATTATAAAAACTTGTGTTGGGTTGATTTTAAGACCTCGTCAATTACTAAAATCAGTTTTTGTTTGTATCAACAATCCTGGGAATCCCTAGTCTACATTTTCAGGAATGAGATGTTTCATTATCTCTGAAATAAGTTCAGTGTAGTATATTTATATTTAAGCTTCTTCAATCGAAAGTTACAAAGTCCTACAAAACTCAACCGATACTGAAAGATAGATGATGAATCTTATAATTATGTTACGAATACAGTAATTGAGATAACATCACGGCATTGCATGCTCGTTTACTACAAGCATATCAATAAAAAAAACTCTTTCGATTTCTTTCCTTAAATTGCTTCAAGCACCCAATATAAGAAATCGATTTTCAATTCCATATCATACGTCTCGATTATACGATTTCCAATCTTTCGTGTGAAGTCAGGTGAAAGTTATTTTATCTCGTTCTCTAGATCTGCGAACACGGTCAATTTCTTGTGGATATCGTGTTTTACTTAATCTCATCTTGCGTCCAATCAAGTCAAGTTGCGCAGTTATTCTTGCCTAATTCAATAGAAATAAGACTCATGACTGTTTTGTTGGCTGTACCATTGCAGCGGAATGCTTGTAATTTGTTTTCACATTCTGTTTTTCTATCGTTGCGGTTTATCTCTGTCGTTGGATAGTTTTAAGGGCTGTCAGTTTTTGATTGATGTGTTGTCAAGGATGGCTTTATTACTTTAGTAGAATTCGGTAAAATCTAATATTAGGAATATAGGAGGAATAGAAAGGCGCAGATATTTAACCCGACAGACCTGACATTTCGTGAGAAAATTATGTAACGCTGCGAAATGAATCTGGTCGTGGCGTCTGTGATAACCCTGCTAATTCAAATGAAGCCCACACAACTGGAAATTTAACACAAAAGAGAAATCAACTGAGCCGCCCTCGCATCTCGTTTCAAAACGTTTATGTCTTCAAAGGTAAAATTACTTATTATGCGGTTATGTCGAAGGCAGTTATTATCTGAATTGTATTGTCGATAAATCTAACCTTTCAATGTTGAGCGTTGCTTTGAGCTACTGAAAGTAAATGAAAGTGCCATGAATTATAGATACTTCGCTGGCACCCGCTGATGGTTTCACTAGGGTACATAAAATCTTTCTAGCTGAGATTCCCTGGAGTATAATTTAATGTTGCTTAATTATGAGTCAGCATCCATAAACCATTTGCGATCAGGAAAAGGAATTGATTGTTTGGCGTCATTTCACGCTTGACGGCCTTTTAGAAATTACGCCATAAATTTGGACTATCACAAAAGGAAAAAATATACAATGAAATAAAAACATATTTGTTGCAAATAAAAGATTATTTAAGATACAATGTATGTTAAATATGAAAATAACAATTAAATCAGGTATCTCATTAAGACAATGGCAAGAATCTATTAGTTGTCAACTTATGGCTCTTGCTTAAGGCTTAGGAAAGCCTGGAGCTTAATCGGCTACGTAAATATTTTAGAGTAATCCAATGCAATGATAAAATAGCACATTTTTTTTTGTCTCTATCATAGGATAGATGATAACATCTCCCTCGCATGTCTTTCGTAAAAGTTCATTAATCTAGCGGCATTTTCAAACCGCATCATGACACAATACACCCCCTCCATTAATCTTATACTTTCATGCTGCTCAACGTTTATACTAAAATCTGCTGTAGCATGAAGTCAATTCAAATGTCAACCAGTCTAAAAACCCCTAATGATACGCCGTTATTACCTCCATAGTTCCGTCACAGAGTGCATGAACTTTACACGCCGTCTATATTGTGTTCACAGTCGCGACGGAGAACAAAGTGCGCTATAGCTGATAGTATACTAAATAGTAGTTCGACTGCACAATGACTGCAACAGCGACAGGTGCGGGCGAGCTCCGGATATGGGGGGCGATCACACCGCAACTTTACGTCGTACCGCGTTGATCAATACCAATTATATTGAACAAGTAGCTACTTGTATTTTTCCTTAATATATTTTTGGTGCTGCTAGGTAACCTATACACTGATACAGTTTGGGAATTCAGTTCATAAGTTTCCAAACAGTTACGAATTTATCATGAAATACTAAAAAACTTCCTAAGTATCTAATAAGCTTTGACAACTCAAAACGATTTTATTGAACAGTTCTTTATATCTTCCTCCTTTTTAAAGAGTTCCTTTTAGAGAAAGAAATTTTGTACAAAAATTCAGTTTTTGACTAATTTGTTGCCAATAGATCGTAAAACCTGAAAAATAACCAAAAAAAAACATCTTACGAGTTATCACTTTTATTTTGTTTAAACAAGTAGTATATAATGGGAAAGTTCCATTTCATCTACAAGTAATAATGCATCTGAAAAAGACTTGATAGAGAACTTTGTTAGAGTGAATTATCTACTTTTTTGTCTTGTCAATTTTACTTTAATGGTCTTTACTAATAATCAAACTGGATAAAAAACCCGATTGTAAAACTAAGGTTAGTTTTAAACGTTAATAGCTAACAAGCTCGTGTAACACGGAAAATATACTCATGTTATATTCCGTGTGTCGGCGTACACGGGATAAGCATAAGCAATTCTAATTTTGAACCTTATGAGTTTGATCCGTCAACGCAAGGAAGGGCGTTAATCGTTCGTGATCGTTAACTAAAGGACGCAAACCTGTTGTGAGAACTAGTGGCGCTAACAAACCTGTGAAGAGACTTTAAAACGTTCCCCGCGTGGTTGCCATGGTGACAAGTGTGAATCGCTCGTGTACCTGGCTCGCGCAGAACCCGTTTTTGTGTAGGTGGATAATAGATGAGGGCTAGAAGTAAACAAACGGGATATGGATCGTTTTAGAGTATCTTTAAAGAATGGTTAAGTGTGAGTCGGATTCTATTTTAATATTTTTAGAGGTTTATTGTTAACAATAGTAACAGTGGTTGAATCGATCATAGTTATTGTTTAAAATTGGAGGAAAATAATTATGAATTTGCATATTTGAACGTTTTTCTTTTATATATACGATACCATTTTACCTGCCATACAAACATGACATAGGTAGCTACTTGTCCAATAATAATATCTGGCAAACAAAAATGTATCTATTTTAAAACGGTTGATAAAGCCATACCAGTACAAGTATGCTCAGGTAAGATTAACAGTCAGATTTGTCCTTATTACCACAGAACCCTAAAAACTCCTCATTATGAAACCGTTATTGTTTACGTTTCTCAAATACGCAGTAGTAACAGATGCATGATGTGTTTTAATCTTAAAATTTAAACCTATCCTTGGAACATCTATATTAACATCCAAAAAAATATCTGTTCTAGCCGTCAGCGCCATTTGTTATTTGATAATCGGTTGGCTGTACGTGATGAGGCGCCAAATATTAATAATAAAAAGCGTTTACCAACCGCTTTCATGGACGCTATAAATGTTTAAAATAACGTTTCCTAGAAATATTCCAAAGTACACGACCCTCTTAATATTTAACAACTTGACGTGTACGTTATAGATGTGTAAGTCAACCACGAGCTCAGAATTAAACATTAAAACGCGAACCGTATGAGAGGATCCTCTTGAATAAAATATTCCCGTGCGAAAGTACGCTTATAAAGCTCAGATATTTTTAATAACACCCGCCGAGCGTCTAAATTAAACCCTTTAAAGTTCCACATGACCGCTCCGATGGCTTAGCTACAGCTGATGCGTTTGATATCCTAAAGGATGCCTTTAATCGAATGAAGTCTTGGATAGAATATGCTCATGGATGTAATAAGGTCACCCGACTCTATAATAAAATTGGCCGGCTCTATTCTGCGGGGTTTGGTTGACAATGGGCAAACTCGTCATTCTTATTCGACCCTCATACGTGGTTGTGCTGTTAAGAATACTGATAATGATAACCCGACAAATGATGCTAAACGCTAGGGCTTTAGTAACGTCAGTACAATCAAGCTCTTCTGCACTCGGCTGGATAAACAAAGTATTGTAATAAATTAGTATGCAAGTGGTATCGAGCTTCCTCCGCGCCGGGGATGTCTCGTCATGTCCTACGTAATTTACATACGTATAGACGCTTACAAGAGGAATTGTCTATCTTGTTAGGGAGTTACCATTCGAAAAATCTGGAACACCAATTGCTTGTGTGACGCCACATTAAGGTGATATTAAATAACACAAGAAGTTTAGCTTCTTGTTAGTCCAAATTAACATTGATACAGCTCAGTTTAATTTGAGCAAGAGATGAGATATGTTGATGACGATGATGATAACTTATATTGATGATTATTTATACCTCAGCATCGTTTTGCAGAACTTCTTGAAGATATTTGGAGCAGACCAATTGAAGGCGCTGGAAGTTTCTTAAAACCGGCAATTTTTAGCAACTTTTATACTATGAATGACTGAGTCATGTATTGTTGGAGTCATGGAAGCGATTAACAATGATGTTGCTAAGCATTTATCTCCGAAATTCTGCGTTGCCGAATATTTCTCATCTTTTCTTTCAAGATGGGATATAAACATTTCTGATTTCCTTTACTGCTATATATAACACATATACGATAGCCTACCTCTATCGTGTACGAAGTTCAATGACTCAATTAAGAATATTAAATTAGCTTCGAACGAATCTGCAGGCGCGACTGCATAAGATCGACACGCGCATTACTTTAACGGTCGGTTTGCGTCTTTGAAAGAACATTATGTTGTTGGTGGTATCATGTGTAATATCTTTTAAAGGAACAGAAATACGTATTACACAACTAGCAAGATTTGTTGCTTGATTATTCGGTGAAGGAATGTATCGCAGAGAACTAGTTTGATTGCTACTTGACAGCAATACGAAAGGATTATTATAGAATTCGCCACATTTCCATGTTATTCGTTCATCCATGTTTGGGAATTATATTCCTCTGTTATCAAAGTTGACAGTCGGTTCTAAATAAAAATCTCATCCGAGATCCTGATTGGCTAACACGTTGGCATAGCATAACGAACACCTACCTGGTTTAGACCAAACATTTCATAAAAAAGTTCATATTCAGACTAGTCTCGTTATATAGTGTAAGCTCAAAGCGGCTGTACAATACTAGCTCCACTAATCGGGGACCTAGATCAATATCAGCACTGACCCTATTTTCAGTCTCTTATGTCGCCCTTGCATCGGTTGGTGCCTTTGCAGCGTCGCTGACCCATATTACTCGTGTTAATTCTTACCCTTAGCGTCTCTAAATAGCGCCGCTGGCAAGCTTTTAGAGAGATTACTGGGCTTAATGCTTCTCTTCTAGTTCACGTTTTTCCTTTTTGATGTAAATTAACTGGGTTATATAATATAAATAATATTAATTATGCTGCTCAGTATTGTATGAACGTAATGAGGTTTTTAATCTATATTTTAGTCATGTTTCTATACTTTAAATATAAGCGGAATTATACAATTTAGGTTTGAAAGATGTTTCCGCTTCCTCTTTGGGCAAGGCATCGACGATACTTGTGGTGTTACTGACATCAGGTTCCTCGTCTGCTGATTTGTCGACTATCCATATTAATATTGTAAATGCGAAAGTATGTTTGTTTGTTTGTCTTTCACGACACAACGGAGCTTCGCTATGGTGTGATTTTTGGTTTGGAAAAACATCTC
>DWPA01001033.1:0-20448 GCA_018251375.1 Calpodes ethlius
GCAGCGCACGCGATTTAAGGTATTTCAATAGTGATTTTTATCGACGGTGGTTTATGTTATTGAAGTTTTCGCAAGGAACCCTATTTTTTTTCAAAATAAAATATAGCCTATGTTACTTTGGAAAGATATTCATAATGGTGAAAGAATTTTTGAAATCGGACCAGTAGGTATTGAGCCTATTCAATACAAACAAACAAACAAAAAAATATGACCTCTTTATAATATTAGTTTAGATGTAGCGTGCTTCAGCTAGGAATCAAACCCAAGACACAGCAGGCAGATGCAATCACGAAGGCATAAGTGATTATACCATGTATAAAAGTTGGAAGTTAAAGTCCGAAATTTATTGTTCAGCTTGTACACATTCTGCCCCGAAACTGGCTGAGTGTTCCCGACACCCCAATAAAATACGCCGAAGAATTTCTAGTACTATCAATGATTTATATGACAATATCCTTCAGAAACTTATTGTATTTCTACGAATCAAATTTACTTTTTATCTACATTTTGATCCCAAAATGATTCTTGAATCCCTTAAAGAAAACTATTTCAGTCGCCGGCTCCGTAAGTTTCGAAAGCGATTTATTTCGTGCGCACGAAAATATCGCGTTCGCGTAAAGTATTATTACAGCTATTTCACTGAATTTATTTTTCACGAACTGATTTACAATCTGGAGGAGTCAGGTTCTCTTGAGTCTCGAAGGTACGATTTCTTTCGGAGGAACGTATATTTCGTAATTTACATTTTCATTTATTTTTTAGCAACAGTAAAAACGAGACAGGAGAGTTTTAATAAAAGATTGGAGATTTAAACGGCTGCCGTGTATTTTCCAAGTTTTCTTAATTGTGATTACGCACAGAAACATAATTGGTTTAAATCAAAAAACAAAAACCTTTACCAGAAAAGGATTAAGGCTTGATTTTTTATGTGTATTTAAAACCTTTGAATATTTTTCGTATTTAATAAATGAAGATTCGTAAAGTGGTTCAAATAAAAAATGTTTTAGCCTCCGAGTAATGTTTTCACGCCCATAGCACTCGTATGGTACGCTGGAGAACATAATACATTTGTTGTAAAAAAGAAATGAATCAAAAAGGAAAAAAACTGATTCGATGCATTAATTATTTTGGTGCGAGCTCAATGAACCGAGCACCTTGCACACAAATTCTTTACGAATAATCTAAAGAATCGCTTCAACTGAGTGCTATGTCTAACACTTTTAACCTTTCACTTTGAAAGCACCGACTGTTTTAATTTACCGCACTCGGCGGCTCCTCCACTCCTTCAGTTTTACAAAATACCGATTCGCTGACAAACGGTGCAACTGTTCGCCGAGTATCATCCGACAGTGGCCGGTGTCAGCGCTGAATGATCGCTTACAAGTCTCCCAACAAAAGACAACATAAAACACTTTGTCATTAGAGGCGACCCGCATTTTCCAACGACATCAAGATCCAATTTAGTTGTGTTAGAACTGAAAAGATAAATGACGTTCGAGCTTAATGGAGTACGCTGTCATGTTCCACGTTTCATGTTGGAGAGGATACATGTTATACATGTCGTCTGTTATACGTTCAAATGTAATAGGATGTATTAATTACAAAAGCTCCTTGTTCTAGCGTGTTATTCACGGGATAAATTTAAAAGTTTAGGAACTTTGACCCCTTCTACGCGTCGCGTCATTCCCGATTTAGGCTCGGCGGTGAACAAGTTATAACTTAGAACATAATTTTCACGACGAAGGCGGTATACTTTAGGGAAGAAAAAATAATTTAATTGAAATTAGAACAAAATTTGGGGTTCATTATGATTCGTCATTGTAAAACATTTATACACATTTACATCGCGGTCGCTAGCGCCAATAATTCAATTAAGATCGGATTTTCTTTCCATACAGTCACCTCCGTCACTCACTCCTACACCTAGCAACTAAAGTATCCATGCAACATTGGTACCCCTGACATCTGCTTACTGCATTTGGGGTCGGTTACCATCACAACGATTCTCCACCATACCATTCTCCACCCCAGCCAGCTTTCGTCTTCGCTCCAAATTGTTAAAAATACTATCTTTCTCCATCCTTCTCCGCTTTGTGGAAACCCGCCCTTTATACAAATAGGTACTTCAAGAAATTTTCTCGAAGAAAATGTTTAAAGGATTTTTTTTTTGATTAACATAACTTCTTTCTGCTTGTAAATTGATTTAAATAAAACAAATAATACGTACTACTTCGAGTATACAAAAATATGAGTGACTGTAAAAATGCACCCGAATCTTTAAGCCGTTTCTGACATTGGGAAAAGAAACTCATAGACAAATAGTCATAAATGAGAGTCAATCCACTAACATAAACATTTTTTCTCAAATATCTCATAAGATTTATTACTCGTAATAATATGACGAGGCGCGTCAATCTACGTGACGGGCGCGTAAAATCGCACACACAATTAATAACGTACTGAGAAACACGTTAGGTGCTCGGTATTGGAGATTTCTGTTTCATTGTTTCCGTTGTGATACCTCACACCGCTCGTAACATGAACAAGGCTGAAATTAATTACGCTGCAGCCTCTGAAGCTCCGCTGACACCTGTTCCCGAAGCTTTGTTAGTGCCGCGATTTGAACAACAACGGGAGCGAGCACTCAGATTACAATAAACACGCGGTGCGCTGCCGAGCCGGCTCGTGTTGCCGTTAACGTTTCGGGAACCACCTTACCGTACGCGTACAGGTAATATCTGTCGTGTCTACATCATACACTTCGGGTGTTCTACTTGGAGATAAACATTTAATTTCAAACGGTTTTAGAACTGTTTCAAATTTTAATCGATGTGAGTATACATCCATTTTTCGAACTCCATTGTTAAAATGGTACCCTTAGTGTTTGTACTCCGTCTGTAAATATAATCATAAAAAACAGGGTAACTCCCCTTCACATATCTACAAGGGGGTAGATTTTTTCTTATAGTTTAGGGTATCGTCGAAAATGTTCCTTCAAAAAGTAATGTGGGTCAGCGAAAACGGTTTTTCGACTGAGGACTCTGTTTGTGAAATATATAGCATGGACGTGCTTTGACTGGTTAGAGTCAGATGTCATAATCAACGATCTACGAACAATATCAATAAATTTAAAGAAAATGCTCTTATTGTTGTCGATCTACTAACCACTATAGAACCGAAAATTGCGCGGAGCCCGACTCGAACTTGACCGTATTTTGGAGATCTTGTTTGTTGCGTTAAATATTGTACATGATGTGTTTTTAAGCACATGTTATAAATCCTAAAGGGATAAGTTTAGTAGATCCTGCCCTTTGAACATTGTCTCGCAAATTGTGAGAATATTTACACTTTACAAATATCTATTAGTTATACATAGTATACAAATGTTACTGTAATCTGTAAGGATTACGCAGTTTTCCTCGAGATGTTTTCCTTGCGTTCAGGAAAAACAACTCCGGTAAGCAAGTGATTATTAACTTGCAATAGATACATAAGTTTTTAAAAAATATAGTTACGTGCAGTGTTTGAACTCATAACACATTTGGTGAGACCAATGTTCGAACCACTGGACTGTCACTGCTCGTAAGTACTGTAATTATTGTCCATTATGATTTAAACTCGTTTTTAATCTTCAACAAGATAACGAAGACATTTACAGAATTAATCAGCTAAGTGTCTCAAAATTCACCTCAACTTTATGTTTTGTTACGAATCGGGTATAGACCTCTAAGGTTCTGACGCGTTATAGGTGATGTATTCTATACTGTCATAATAATATTTCTATTTACAAGCTGTATTTTCTATTATTCTGTACGCGTAAAGAAAATGTAACGTTTTAAGTTAAAGAGCAACAGTAGGAGGAGGTTATCTGTATTTAAACAAATAATTGCACAACAAGGAACCACTTCATTCCGCAGCATAATAAAAATGTTATTGCAGGCTCGCCGCGTGACGCCGTCTCCGCCGGTCGAGCGAGCGACTTATAGCTGTTAACCCAGTTCTGGCGCTAGATTGTGTCGACATTTTCTTTTATTACTCCGTCCTGTTTGGCTCGCAGCTATCGAGAGCATATTGCGGTAAACACACAATAATTCTCAAGCGCTAACATGAGGTAGCTAGATAAATATGGAATATCCGTCCGAACGTATTATCCTTTATCGTTTCGATGGAACGAAAATATTGCTTCCGCTCGATCGTAAAACTTGTAAAGGAAACCACTCCGGCCATTCAATTGGTATACATTATACGAGTATATTGTGTGTATCTAACTTAGACGATTGTGTGTTTTGGTTATGAGTTAAATAATGATATATTTATATTTTTTTATATCATGACGAGTGTTTTACTACTTCTATATACCTAAGTATCCGTTCAAATCTGCGACAGCGATGTGATAAGATGATGCACGTGTGAATAGTGTCGCTTCTTGCTGCGACGACGTGATTACACGCGACACAATGGGGACGTTCTTAAATATTACGTTTGGTTTGAAATAACATACACAACTGTAACGGATTTCGTTAAATAAATCATACTTTTAATTTTACGACGACATGAATTTCGAAGTGGAATCTTTTTTATTGTTAACATTGTTTTTGCTTTTATAACGAAGAAGAATTCATCGTCGACAAAACATAATTTATTGCGTACATCCACCAAAATAGAAATGAAAGAAAAATTTAATATAAATCCTTTACCAAATAACTAAATACCATCAACGCTATTAACTTTAAACTGGCCAAGCGGGCGTCGGGCCACGCGGAACGTAGGCTTCCATATTTAAAAGATAAACGACTATTTATAGGTTAACTTGCACTAACATAGCATTTTATTGTAGGTCTTTATAGGCGTAATTAATATATATAACTTTCTGGTAAGCTGAGGAAAGACGAACGAACGGAAACGACGAAACTATAAGCAGTCTCGTTTGATTACAGAACACTAAAAATATGAACAACGATTATAAGAACGAGAATCTGAAGAACTTATTACCTCTATTCCCCTGACAATATACTTTCCTGCTTGTGGAACATTCGCTACCATCGTCTATTTATAATTAGGACTTGCGTTACGAGTGCGTCACGGTGTAATCGCTGCGACATCGCATACACTATCATCTGTCGCGGATTTGGACTGCAAAATATGCTTTTTCATATTAATTCTAGTCGCAATGTGACATTGTTGTCGCATATGGAAATGAACACTAATAGTCGTTTATAATACTTTTGATTTCAGTTCTTACAGTCGTAACAGACATTTTCTGCACGTTAATAATCTTATTTTATATAATGTCGTTGGTATCACGTCTCCAAAATTACACAAACCTAATAAGATGCGACTCCAACATTTGCAAACTCGTCGATATAGAAATTCAACAATCCTTGGGTATATTGAAAAATATCTATCAACAAGAAAACGTCTCGAAGCCACACAATGTTTGAGGCGAGATCTGCTCTGAATGGATTTGGAATGTATTGAATTGAGGTCGGGATCCGCCGCAGGTAACGAGCCCACTGAGCCCGTCGACACCCGCCGCGCCCGTCGGCCGCGCGGCCCCCTGTCATTACAGTACAGCCCTTAGTTTACGATATCGAGGGACTCCTAATCTACATAGTGAGAGATCAGGCATCCCGGCGTTCCCGACGCAGGGAATGAGCTCTCGGAATACATTTATCTGCTGATCAAAGAAAGATAGTCCCTCCAAATTTAAATTGTTATATACAATTTACGTTATAAACAGTCCGCTATACCTACGCACGATTCAAAGTAACAACGTATCAACGTATTCAAAGTATCAACCATGTTTGATACTGACTGATCGTTACCAAGTTTGCGACATATACTCTTAACTAATTATATTGTTTTAACTTGGCCAAATTGCATGAGTCTCACCAATTTGCCGATACGAATTTTAATAATAACACAAGTTAAATATTTAAGCACTGTTAATATTTAAAGCTCGTTTCTGAAACTGACCGGGGAACTGGTTCATTTTGTAGTTAACGAATCCTATTTGCATAAGCAATAACTTTTAAATAACTTCCTCGGTACATAGTGCCTACTTATACTGCTAATGTTTACTTTTCTCATTTGTCATTCTACTTTAACGCAGCGAAGTGGGCCTCATTTTTAACCGACTTCAAAAAGGAGGAGGTTATTCATTACCAAGAACCTCTCACGTTTCTAAGAGTTCCTTCCGAGAGTAGAGTGTCTCTCGAGCTTTGTTTTTCTAGAGTATTAATTTAATTTAATCTCATTATCCCGGTCCTTTTGGGAATATTTTCGGCGAGTGAGGCGGTCCAGTGACATTATTATTACGTAATTTTTGCGATACTTTATGAGGTAATAAATAATTACTTTGAAGGTACTAAAGAATCTAATGAGAGGGTCGCGCTAAATGTAATTAGTAATTTTAATTATCACCGATGCGTAGCTGGCCAAGAAAAGAAAAAAAAGAAAGAACTAGATCTCAACTATCAACCGCATCAAACCTCAACTCGCTTGCCTATTGAGTCAGTATCATTTTACCGCCACAAACATGTCGTTACCCGCGAGGATTTCAGTGGAACGTTACCTTTAACGTTCCTTCACCGTTCAAACAACACGATGGACCTCAATTCACGATTTAGTATGATGCGCTCGTGAGAAATCATAATAATATTCGGTATAACAATGGACCTTAGCTTTCTTATTCTTCACGAACGAGGTGCAAGACGTACAGCTGGTTCATTATTCAGTTGGGTTACACATCAAGTTGCCGGAGTGTGGGGGGCGTCGGGGGTGTAGGGGTGTCCATGCGTGTTGTTTTAACGAACCTTCCGCTATGAGACTTTGTGACCAGGCCGCAGACGGCCACGCGTAGATGGACTGAGTCTGGAATTGTCTATTCTAATCGTGAGCATCTCAACAGCTCAGGTAACGGGTGTTAAACTGAATCTTTTTATTGTAGTAAATAGTAATTAACAAAAGAAAACACATATGAGACAATCAAAATTTTATTTCATTAAATAATATTATTATTTGAAATCGCAATTGTAAAAATGTCGTCGTAAGTGATTGTCATCGCGGACACTAAATATTGCAAATACAAATGGGTACCAACCCGACATTTAACCCAGTTACATGGTCAGGGTCATGATGATACCGGTTAATCTCGTTGTGAATATGCTATTCAAATCTACATGTGCTTATCTTTGTAAAGCTATTTAGAGCCATTTTATCTACGTGGGAGAGGAGTCGCGGCTTCAACTATATATGAGGATATGTAGAAGTCCATTCTAGGAATTCAGTAATTAAATACAATCAACATTGATCACACTTTCAGAAACCCGTTCGCGTGACCGTGTCACGCCCATAACGCCATTCAGGTGGTTAACGTTTAAATAATTAACCTCACTCTGAAGCGTACTTCAGAGTAAAAGGTAATTGGTTCGTTAAAACAAAAATTGTATTAATTTTTACTGGAGAACATTTTGTTGCAGCCGTTATAAGTAAGCTTGCCTGTAGCATTAATTATGCATACGTATCCAAAATGCCGCAGCGTGACACACTAACACACTAAAACTTCATTTTGGATTCCACCTCCGTGTCGATGACGAGTTAATTGACATACTTAAATTGTTTAATTTGTATACTAGATGTTGCCCGTGGCTTCGCCCGTGTGGGAACATAGTACAGCAATAAAAAGGTCGTCTATTTCTATCTAACCTATTGGTTACTAAGCAACGCTCTGTTAATAAAAAAATAAACATTTTCTCGCATTTTTCCGAAATATCCATGTGTCTTCCACAGAAATGAGACTGTCCTCCTAATTATCTTTAAACCAAAATTCAAACCGTAGCGACGCTGCGTTGCGCCGCGAAAGAAGGTCATACGAAAACACTTTCACATTTATAACATTAGTTTGGATGTTTTACGTTTGGCGATGTACTTGGCGATGGGCGATATGACAATCTTTCCATTTATCCATAGTGAAACAGTAAAAATATTTGGACCAAAATAGTCTCCGAAAGTGTAATATACATACGAGTACTTTATGTAGATTCGATTGTTCTTTAATTTGATGTTGTGGCGCAATGTTTAATATACTGGCATTCAGAGAGTCTTCGGTTTGATTCCCATTCAGATATAAATTTCAATGATGAGTTTAAATCTCTGTTCTCGGTCTGAATGTGTGTTCTTATCTTTGAATGTTGTTCCCGGCACCCACGACACAGATAATTCTAGTTTAGAGCTACGAGTATGTCGAGTAAATTTTATTATTAATTCAATGAATATCTCCGCTTGCCTCTTGGCTTAGCTCTGATGCTAATAAAGTTCATGGGAGACTGTTAACATCAAGCACCTTGACTTGTGTATCGGTTATTTTCCAAAAAAAGCAGTTACTTTGTACCAGAAAATAAGTTAAAGAATAAAAAAAAACCTTTTACTTTTCTCAATATTTTCCGACAGTAATTTTTAATATTTACGGCGCAGATAATCCCGAACGGTCTAATGTTCCAATGTTGCCGGCTGTCATACTTTGATAAAGGTCTCGGAGCTGCCATTTTAAGACGAACCCTAGAGATTTTACAAAAATAAATTCTAAAAGACAGATTCCTTTTAAATTCAATGTACATTTTGTATTCAATAAATCCATTATACCATTAAGCAATCTATGTATATAAAAATGAATGTTTGTCTGTATGTCCTTTATAGAATCGTAAACTATGCATTTGATCATGTGACGATCTTAAGCAAAGTTGTTCTGCATGCGCCCATGAAGGTTTCTGAGTTGGTACGACCAATTTTTGACAGATGGCGCCACTTTAATTTTTAGTTTTTGGCGTAGCAACGCGCGCAGGTTTCAGTTAGTGATAGATAAAAATTGAAATCAATAATAAATACTTTTTTATATAAAGATGAACACACGAATCATAACGAAGTTAACAAGCTTAAAGTATTAAATGAAGACCTGAGGATCATATCTGGTCAAGAGCGACCTGTGAATACTTGCAAGTCACTAATAGACATAAAACATCACCGAGCAACCAAGCCCCAATTGAATTTTAAATGTCTCTGAAAGCATTTCAGAACACGCCGCTTGGTTCGTCCCAACTAGTTCTTTGAAATACACAATTGGCTTAAAACTCTTTGCAATTTTCACTCAAACCTGACCTCAAAATGTCTAAACCGCGTCTGGTTTAGCCACTTTGCGTCGAGCTCGAGAAGACCCGAATTCGCTTTGGAGTCTCCTTTGATACACGTCAAACGGCCGGAGATTACACGAAACAAAGCTGAAACAGAAACGAATTTCAGCAATATCGTGGTGCCGTTTGACAAATCGATTCCATGACGTGCTCTTTACGAATTAGATATATGTAGAAACACAACTGAATACTAGAAAATATAATTAAAAAATTTAATTAATCCTCGACACAAAAAATACTTCAAAAGGGAATAAAATATAATCTCTCTGTTGGCCTTTTATAACTTAATTAAAAAGCCTATTAATATTTTTAAAATGAGCGTCGTAGCGTCAGGGGACCAGTATGATGACGGTATATACATACGATTTTAGCAAACAGAGAGCGGCCATTATCCATCAGATTTGCGTTCAAAACTTATATACATAGAAATCGTAGTAGTAGTATAGTCATAGAATGACGTATAGTGCGATGAGCTCAGACGATTATTTGTAATTTATTACTTTATCTTTACATTATTACAATTCTGGAGGCGTATTTCTTCACTCAGTAGTCCCCGGACGCAGCGATGTTCATTTACGATATATTAAAAGGTTATTTTATTGAAGTTGCAAAGATTTTTTATAGCAGGAAAGCAGCTAACGACTGAAATAATCTTTATAAATTAGCTAAAGAAGGGATTTCTAACTCAATACGTTTATTGGTCACCATACTTACCAACCCTAGCTTGCCTTCGACTCCATCAAATTTTACCAATTTAAAATTATTGAGACTTAGTGAGACTGAGTTAAACTTAGTCTACCGTGCGTGAGTTCGATTTGTTTACTGGTAGGCATTGTAGGATTCCGTCAGCCACCTTCTACTTCCATCGTCAAAACCTCATAGTCAGGTGAAATGAAGAGAGTTAATCAAAACGGATGTAAGAAGCCCTAATTCGATAGGTTATAGGCATTCCAGAATACCATCAGGTACCTTTGTGCTCCATCATCAGACCTCAATACCATATAACTATATTGTCATCTAACTTACGCACCTGTCAAATGTATAGAAATACAATAAATGAAAGTGTGTGCAATAACGTTGAAAGGTTTTCTTGCGTCGACAGATAGATAACTAAATATAGAACTAACAAAAGCCTTCAAACTAATAACACTTCTCGTTTTTGTCAGGGGTAAAAAAATAACACGGCGTCGACCCCTTGAAGCAACTATTTAAACTTGATAAAACTATATAGCTCGTATCAAATATCGCAATTTTCTGTTTCTTAATAATACCTTACTCTAGAGGATTAACAAAGCGCTTAATGATGTGACTATGATCAGTCGCAAGGTTCTTGAAATCTAGCAGAATCCTGCTGGTCTTTCCTTATGATCAAGTCGAAGAAATATAATATAAGTAAATAATAAACGCTATCACACTCATACCCCCGCAGTAGTATTCCCTGTGTCGCGGGCGGCATGGACAACACAAATAACACGTCACTAACACCCATGACCCGAGAACAAATATTTATCTGTCACATAAATACCTGCCCCGGCCTTGAATCGAACCCGTGATCCTGGGTTCGTTTCGCAGGCAGAGTAACTACCGACTAGGCTACGGGGCCGTCCAAATTTATCGAAATTGGCTAACCATTTTGTACCACTGTACTGATCGTTAAAAATGGAAGATCTTTTGAACCTCGAAGCTTGACACTTACCAGTATATACTAGTTTGTCAAGGAACGTATGAACACAATATCGAGCACGGAGTGTCCCTTACGACGTTTTGGTTAAAATATAATCCTTTATGCTCACGGGTGAGTGACGAGGGTTGCAAGCAAAGGTAATATTCTGAAAATTTAAGTTACCCGGACTAACCCGGAGGCTCTTGACCTTAGCATTTCTACAGAAATTAATTTAGGTATATCCGAAGGCAATCAAATCCTCGGCAAATTTGAGTATTAATATTAAACGTATTCTAAACTCCAAAAATTAAACTATACATATTTTTAAAGGTGCAGTAGATTAAGATGATTATAATATGTTTAACCTCGTTACATGTTTTGGAGCAGATAGTCCTAAGTTTGAAATAGATGTACCGTTTCAATGAGCATTCTTAAATAATCAGTCATGCGTATTAGCAGAAATTAATAATGTTAGTTGTTTGGTTATAGTCGGTGAACTGTGGTAATCTAAAATAATAAAGTGGTAAAGTGTAAATTGAAAATTAAACATTATCTATCTTTTATTCTTCTATTTCGAGCGAAACGTTTATTAATAATTTTCTGACAGCCTTCAGACCGGATTCAATTACCTATCGATGGATATCGGATAGTCTTTATTCAATATCTATTTTTGTCTATTCTCGGTTTTGTCTTTTCTCATTGAAGTTCTGTCATAATGTAATTCACTTATGCTTATAGCTTGATTAGTACTGTAGTAACGCATTGAAAGTTATTTGTCAGCGTAAGCGGTACACGGAGCATGCAATCGATTGAATTGACTCAATTGTTGTTCATCAACGTTATTGCAATAAAGGACACGGCGACAATAAGGAGTCGGAGCAAAACTGGGCCCAAGTCGCATTTCCCGCCTCGACGCACGCCGGCGTCAGCTGATCGTAACTTTCCACATATTGCACGGATCATTGCCTAGCAATTTTGGAAACTCGTCAGAAAAAGTTGGGGATAGAGACGAGCGCTTGTCACGCTTCAATACATTTTGGGAGCATCGTTGTTATGCAACTTTGGAATTTATTCGGCAGCCGCGAGCAGCAATCTTACACGTTTGTTTTGCGGGCTGGGCGGCGCACGGACGGCGCACGGGCGGCGCACGGGCGGTCGTGACTTCAATTTAAAGGTGACTCGTAAAATCGATCGCAGTAATACTATGTTGCACTTAGTACTTCACACTTGCGTTATAAAAGTCACTGAATATTGAAACTATTGCTAACGCTAGGTTTTGTTTAAAGAAGTAGCACAGCATAGAATTATAAAATAAATTAACTTTACTTGTAAACGGGAAATAAGAATCATCTACTGAACCTTAGTATTTGCTAGTATTTATTAGTATTGCTCAAAATAAATATAAAAAACAAGTATGACTGTACTTAAGCAGGGCGTTTGTTTCGTGGTCGTGATAAGCGCAATGTTTCAAATAAATGTTTTTAGAAACCTCATAAATACGTAGATACTGTGAGAGCCCAAAGCACTACTTTATCTACATTTAAAAGACAAGCAGATTAAAAGTTATAATTCCATGTTAAGAATTTATGAATCGAGTTGCCGAAGATTTAAATTAAAAATGTATTAATAGGTACTCAAAGATTACAGTCTGCAAACGTTACTCGGCAAACTCGTGGATTACTGAATAAAATACGATGAGGCAGAAATATTTTATATATCGCTTGCAAAGAAACCTTATTTCCGTAAGGGGATGTCAAACGCGGGTTATGTGGAATGTGGTGTTCGTAATAATATATCATTCCGCAAATGTGGGTAGACGAGTAATAAATAACGTCGCCACAGAGTACGAAAGCTTCGCGCACGTCGACATTTCAGATATGTTCGATCTTACGTCGATTTCGTCCTGTGATTCCCAGGCGATGTCGAGGATAAGTAATTATACTGTTATGTTCCTACCGCACCTACGTCAACGATGACTTCATTATGAGTGTTCTTTATGCATTTTACTTCCCGTTAATTAGTGTGTCGATAGACGTATTAAATAGGCTGCTCAAATGTTGACCACATCTATTGTTAGAGCGCTAATTAACGCGTTGTGACATTACACGCAACTATTAAAGCAAAAACACCAAGAAACAAATATATGAGATTCGTATAGCAATACGACACCTACCTAATATACCCCTCATTTTGGATCGTGTCTTTACATCAATTACAGTTTATAATTTTAAATCATTCAAAAATTAATAATCAGTTTGTAGTATTCAGAAAGTATAATTCGGCTAAATCTCACTATTTGATAATGACATAGGTCACTGACTTCTACAGTCCTAGTACGCTGGTTTAGCCATAAACGTCAATAAAGTGTTTGTATTTGATTACCCCCATCTCGGCGCTGATTGCCGTGGTGACCAGTAGTGAGCGTCCACGGAACTAACCATAGAGTCCGAAGGTAAAGTATTAGTTGAACGTCAGACCCTTATTTAACGTCAAATACATTTCCCAAGATGCTCGAGGGAGGCGTCCCAAGACGGCATAGAAATTAGCTGTCATTTTGTATTGTAAAGACTGTCCAGCTTATAGTATATAGGTCAGTGATGTAGATAGATAAAAATTAATATTTAAAAATATGAAAATATAAATATAAAATTTACTGAGGAGAACCTCGCAGCATGATTTTGTATGGTATCAATATTGTATTACGAGTATGTTAAAAATATATGGGTTTCATTTGTTTTGTGGCTTTATCTTCTTCAATTTAGCGTTTGTAGATAAAAAGTTTGTTACTATTAATTTAGTTCTTTCAGTTCCACTGAACCAGCTGAAGACGAAACTAAAGATTTACTCTCGTTATACTATAAAAGTCAGATTAGGAATACAACAGTCAGATCATAATATATTTTAGAACGGACTATCATAAATGCTTTCATAAAATGTTGTGCTTGTGATGGTGGCCCTTGAGAAGTTCCATTGTATGAAACCATCCCTGAGACTAGCATGCAGATAGATATCATATTAGTAGCAATATCAATAGAAAGTTCAATATATATTGATCGAGAATCTATCACCAAGTAATGCTCTGTGGGTCCCATTTCAGCGTTATAACGTTTTTGTCAATTCAGGAAGTATTTTCGGAGACGGATAGGTCACATTACATAGCGAAATAAATCATCGTACGACCAGCGGAGTGTGACAAATTGAACGCTTAGATCAATCGTGTCGCGCCCTCTTTTAGTTTCCACTCATCGCTATTTCGTCACTCGCGTTGTGTGTTGTTTATATTCGTATATATAACTTAGCACTTCTTATTGGCTAGTAGACACTACACTCACACATTTTTATCGTTCACACATACACCACAAACACACAATGTTAGAAAATTAAGCTGATAGTAGATTTTTCCATTTTAAGTTTAACATCACAGTTTAAGTTAATTATTGTTAATGTTACGGGATGAGCGTAAACTGTGACACAGTTTCTTACTATTGGGGTTGTTTATATACTATGTTATTTATGATGATTTATGAATGTTTCAGTAAGTAATGTAATCCAATCCTAGTGATCATCATAGTCACGAGGTCATCCGTAGCTCGTGCACAATCTTAAAAATGTGATTCGTTAAACCTTAATACAAACGGATATACCACATTACGAAAATGATAATTAACTCTATTTTGGCTTCAGCTGCTAATTTCTTCTTTCCTGATTATATAGTGTACCGAGCGTAGCTTTTTTGAACATATATTCACTTTCATCTCGCTGCCTTTTTCGTGTGCTTCGCCTGGCGTTAAAGTCCCCCATCACGACTGCAAAATACTCTTTCAAATTCGAGTTTTCCAATTTGAGTATCGAAATTCAATGTATCTCATCTGTGATGTAGCCGTATATAGAGGAAATAAAGAGGATTCCTCGGAACAGGGCTGGGAAGGAAGTCATTAGCAAGAAAATAATTTAATTAAATCAGTGTTGCGCAATTACGTTCTGAGAAAGACAATAACACTTAAATGGTCCCGACGTTTGTTTGATTAATATTAGCATTGAATATTGCTAAATGCTTTAACTGATAAACAAAAAAATACGTCGGGATGACAGTTATGGACAAACAAATCTCAGTACCTTTATGATAAAACCTCAACTGAAAATGTTTGCGATATACACTAGCGTCATTTAACAGTTATATTCAAATGTCCCTAAAATGATTTTTAATAACACATCATTCGAATACCACCTTTTATATTTGCTTTTATTCAGTAGTTGTCAGAGAGACCGCATGCATTTTTGATTGCATCTCTCGGATATTGAGCACTGTTTTATAATGTGCTAGTATTTATATGTTTAACTTACCATATAAAAACAAAACTTATTTGGTATACCAACACAGTATTTCCCGCTTTCATTATAGGTCTAAGTTCTCGTTACATTACTGTTCAGTAGTGCGATATGGAATTTATAAATGTGGTATGTACAATGACTGTTCCTCTCAAGCTAGCGCAGAATTAAACGATTTTTCGTAATGGAACTTGTGTTAAGATTAAAGCAAACTGGCTGTTTAATATTCATCCGAATTGTATTTTTATTTTTGTAAATGCTAATTATTTTTAAGCGCTCTTTAATTACTTTCTAACAAAATTGAACAACTCTATGGACACAATAATTAGACTTTTTCCACAACGATTATTTTCAAGGTAATGAACTGACTAATTTTACTCTGTTTTGTTTATTTTATTACACAAAGTAGGTGGCAATTAATTAAGAAACAGTAAACCAGTGGCATTAAAAAATACAAAAGCGTAATACAGTGGCATTAGGAGAAAGCCAGAAGCTGCCGCGGCTGTACGTGCGACAGCTTTTCATCCAGCATCGATGAAAAGCCATCCTTTCTAAAATTGAAATTGGATCAATTTAGTAGGCGGCGTGGAGCTCACACTCTTTGTGCCGACTCCCTCCCATTAATTGAAAACGCGCCGGAGGCCCGTGTCTTGTTAATTGCTACACGGAGACTTGGCACAATTGGGTGAAGCCCGTCTTCACTTGCCGATGGCTTTGTCAGTAATTTACTAAAGAAGCTTCAAACTAAATGCCGGTTAATTGTTGTTTCCAATTATTACACTAACATTCATACTGAACCTGTGAATGGATCTTAATATGGTAATAGAAAGATCGGAAGCAACGGAACCATTTGATTAAATTTAAGGGCGTGTCATTGATACATTTGAATTATTTATTTGAATTTGATGGGTGCGAGTGTAATAAAAAATATGTTCAGTATTTCCTTATGTTAGGTATAGACGTACTTGTAATGTATTTTTGGGTTTTTTAATCAAAATAGTTAGGTACTGTTGAAAGGTAACAAATTGGCAAGAAAACAAATAGTCCCAACACGATAAAGCCTTACTTAATGGTGTTTACATCAATTGGGTGTAACTTGGGGATATATTGCGGTGATATAAAAGAAGACCTAGATACGATTGAGTAGTTTATGCGCATAAAAATCCTTACGAGAAAACGACACGAAGGAATTAGGAGAAAATAGAATATGTATATTACTTTTTACCACAATGAAAAATTACTGGTTGCTTGACTTAGTTTTATTCGTATGGTGCGGTCGTGTGAATGTTATATGTGTAAATATCGCACTAAATAGTTACTGTGTGTACTCAGCGTAAATGGGTGTGAGCGAATTCAGAAAAAATAAGTCACACAGATATTTACACTTTTATATTTATGTATTACTGTAACTGTATAAAGAGTTTCACTCATTTAAAATACTTGTACTGTCAGTGATTTAAAAATAGTAAAAAACATTCAATACTACCTCACAATTTGAATAATGCGTTTAATCATGAACATTAGCAATGTGAAAATACTGTTAAGTTTAGCACGTACATATATATGCCAGTTGGCACAGCGGGCACAATGAGAACTCCCTTTAATCCGAAATGTGGAAATTAAGAAGAATAACAAAGACAAAGAGTAGTGACCATCCAGATGGATATAGACACACATCTGTCTGTACGGTCATGTTGTTGAGCCGAGCAGATCATGATGACGGTTCCAGTGTCCCAAGTAATCAACAGGTGGGTCGATATAACGAGCTGCTATATTTTAGTTATTTGCGGAACCTTCGGGGTGTACCGGAGCTGGTTATGAAGTTTGTTTCCAAAGCAATTTTCCACCGTGAGTTGGCGAGCCGGAGTTTGGCATTAGTATGTAAATATACGACCCCGAGTCGGGATGATGGAGTAATATCATACATAAGGGTAAGTTTAAATCTTGGCATCATGCAGGTAAACGACCCTTAGATCTCCACGTTACGGCCCGCTAAATGAAAATCTCGTTTCACGACGAAAAAATATTCAGGATGACGGTTTTTGTATCACGTTCCTTAAATAGCTACTTAATGGTTGATTGATGTAGGTACGCGGCTTCGAGAGGTCTACTTAGCCCTTTGATATGATTTGAGGAGTATAATAAATATTTTTTCATAAAATCTTAGAGGAGTCGGTCTGCCTGGAAAGTTCGGCGCTTCGTAATCTTGCAGCTAGGCCAGCTTATTGACGAGGATGCAATACTATTTGTGTTCCTAATTGCAAGTTTACTGATCTACAATTAGACCGGACCGGAGTAAATTCATGACTACATACACTAATCCCTTGCGACTCGAGCTCTCTCAGACATACTGCTTTCGATGACTCTCTTCTCCCCGTGGTGAGAAGAGATAGGTATATATATATGTTTAAGTTGCGTGTTTTATTGCTTTATAGTCGATAGCGACGGCTAATAAAAAATAAAACATAGTTTGTTTAGTTTTATAGTTAATCACGTGACGTTGATTTCATGTTTTTAATATAATAACATGATCCTTTAACTTAGTCTGATTTAATTATCATACCGTTATAGCCCACACATAGAATCTCAGTAACCCGCGATAATGGTCGTATTTTGCGTGTCGGTGCATAATGGACCACACGGCGAATGCCGGTTATCTGCAGCTCAAGGAGGAAAATAAATAAAAAAGAATTCGTGATATTTACCGAGACTCCCCATGTCCTCCATGTAGGACTGGGGGGGATTCAGTTCTACTTCCTCCCCCTCTACCTCCCTCTTTTACCTGGCGTAATTAATGGACGTCCCACTATTTGCTCATCATTAAACATAGGATCTAGACTTAAGATATTTTTGTTTGTGTTCTAAATTAAATTTCACGGATAATCACGGCGAGCTGAAGTAATAATATAGATCAGAAGTAAGTAAGTAAAATTCTAATATTAAGTAACTATCATATAGTATGTTTAAAGGCATTATTAAATATTTATCGGTTCTATAGTTCTCAAGCCGGTCGCCGATCAGCTGTCAAAAGTTCCAGCATTACAGAGCATTGTAATTTTCTTGTTGTAAAACAACTAGCAAGAAGTTAGCATTATACCTGCCAACTTTTCCCAAGATCTTGCATAAATAAATAATTGAAAATGGCTGAAAATGCGGTGGAAATTATGTTGTGGATTATATTGTACATAGTAGTATACATATTGTTTATGTTTTCCAGGTCTAATGACCCTTCGTGTATTGCGAATTCAAAGTTAGTCTTCAAATTGAAAACTTATGAAATAGCACTTCATTTTTACTGGGTTGAAGTTGTATTCGGATAGAATACATATCAATATGTGAATAGCTTGTAGTAATATTATAATGTAACCAAGTTTTAGCCGTTTTAGGACGACGTAGAATATTGACTTCATTCTCATGGCGGTAGACTACTCGCATTCCACTTGAACCCCCTGTTTGGATCCTCTAGAGGCCCTATGAATACTCACTATTGCACTTGATATCCCCACGGGTTTCACAAATACTCTTGGACTCCCTACTATGGTGCCGTAAGCAGCGAAAGAAACCGATCCTGTTCGGTACCTTATATCTCAGCCGGCAAGATGCCTACGGTGTTGATAGCCGTGGACGATGACAACCAATTTTTAGAACGTAAAAGTCATTCAAAAGAAAATCAACAAATCAATTTTCTTGCTTTATCTTGTTTCGCTACAACTTCAAATGTTTAATATAACTAGAACGAGCCAGTAAAACAACTTTCAAAAAGAAATGCGCTCGAAGGCTTACGTTTAGGGCAATTCCCTTTGTGCCACGAAAAAAAGTTACACGCGCAAATATTTGAGTGATTAAGAAAAAGATTTCATTAAACTCGACGGCAATAGACATTGTCTTTGTGTTTGGGCAACGAGGGATGAAACAGAAGCCTAATAGGCGATTACTTTTGAAAGGACCTGTTTCTCTCTTATGAAAACGTTTCTTTAAATATAAAGATATACCATTTAGAACAAGTTACGAGCAAGGGCTAAATGTATATATTCCAGACCAGGGGTATCATTTTTTTTTTTCCAAAATTAATATTCATTACATAAATGATATACATAATAGGTATTATTAAATTAAGCACGTTTTATCATCGAGATATCCCAGAATTAGTATAATTTAAATTTAATTCATGATCACATTTTAGGAACGCCTTTAAGTACAGGTCAAAAGACTTCACATATTGAAGCGACTTCATATATCGACGACACAGTAGATTTTTTTTATCTGATCTCGTTTTGGTGATGTATTTTATGTCTCGAATTTACGTGAAATGGGGCGACCACCTGCTGCCTATCTACCCGTTAACCCTGAAAATATAGCTTCCATTGGGACAAATTACTAATACTTACGTGTCGAACTTATCTATACTAACAGTCTTAACTTCCACGTTACTGATATTCTCATTAATAGCTGGTTATAACAGAACTCATTAATTATTGCCTCCCTGCAGTTCTATTAGTGTATTTGTCGCAGATATCCAAAGGCGGGAACAGATGATGGCACTGCTATCTTTATCTTATAAAAAAATGAAATATACTGGATTGTGAAATATTCACATTGGAATGATATCTCTCAACCTCTGATCTCCATAATAAATAGATTGGAGCACAGCCAGACAAAGGCAGAGAGCTCACACTATTGGTAACGTAATGGTTGGTCTCGCCGCATCGTGTCGTTTCATTCGATGACTGGTCAAATTTACAAATTGAATTCTACGTGATACGTGGATCCATTTATTGACCATCTGCCTACTAAATATTCAAAGAGCTGAATACCATTCAGTCTAACGTTGTGCTAGATATAAAACGTGTGTTTTATATTCGAAATCTCGGGGCTTCAGTAACGAGAGCACATATTGTGATATTTAATATAAAAGTCTGCAAGCCCGCATTTTACTGCCTCGGTACATCCATGCTAATATTATGAATAAGAAAATAACTGTCCTTCATTCCGTTACCTTTCTCTGCTTAGTAAGTTGAACTGATCGAGATGAAATTTGGCTTGCATGTAGTGAATAAATAAATAATAATTTATTTGCAAAAATATGGTTACAAAATGGTCTTGCATCAAATATTTACCGTCGCTCAAATTTGCCGATCAAAATGGCATGCAAATTATTTATAAAATATTAAATTAAATAATAAGTAATTTTTACAACTACATCATTAGAATAAATAATAACAATACAATCATTTGATAATTGATATTATTAACAGAAGTATTGATTAA
>DWPA01001034.1:0-20434 GCA_018251375.1 Calpodes ethlius
ATTATTTTTTTCCTTTTTTTAATTTTTTTGTGAGAAGAAGATATATTTATTTATTATTTATATCGGTAAGATCAAAAAATATTATTCATATATATTTATTTATTTTTTATTATTTATAATTTGCATTTTTATAAGTAAATATAATTCCAAAAAAATGATGTACTAAACAAAAACAACCGAGCGAAGCTCGGTCACCCAGCGACTAAGAATATATGCACTAACATGAGAACTTAAACTGACAACAATCATTGACGACTCAGGGTGCAATGTTCTTCAATACACATACACAGTAACAACATTCACAAAGTAACCCTTAGGTACATATCTTTGATTATAACTAAAGTCACAAATACTACGACCTAAAATACAAAAAAAAACTAATGAACTGATCGATTAAAATAAACCAATTGAAGTAACTGACTTACATTCTATTAAATGCTAAAAATATCTTATGCGAATGCAGCTCCGAAACAGTCCATTTTGCCGGGAGCAGCGCAGGGGACAAGGACGGTAATTACATTAATTTAAATAAGGTACTCCGTATTATGTAACTCGTTTTATACGTCTGTGGTTTACAAAATATATTTTTTTTTATATTTTAAATGATATTAGCGTTCTATACCGACATCACTCGCCGTACGCCACGTGACATGCATGACGTAGTTCTCGTGTTACTGTACGATGTTAACGTCACTGCATAATTACAGGACACAACGAAGTCATTAGCATTTAACACGCATTTATCACATCATCATCATCATCATCATTACAACCCATTATTGTCCCACTGCTGGGCTCGGGTCTCCTCTCACAAGGTGAGGGGTATTTTTCACAGAAAAATATTAAAATATCTACACTTTCAATTTTAAACTCCCATGTAATTCACATTTTTTCACGAGTCTTATTACATTTGAAACAGCTAGCGCCAATAAATTATCCCATTTATCTCAAAGCGCTGTAGAAATTCTGCTGAAAATCCGCTCTATAAATTAAATTTGTGATAGTTCTCTCAACAGTCAGTTGGTTAAAAACTTTTCTTTTAATTCAACTTTTCATTGGATTTGTCGCTTCTCCCTTAGTTACTCGCTACCGACTATCACCCATTATAACGTTCTCTATATAATAATTTGAAGACCCGCCAAGTGCGAGTCGGGCTTCGCGCGGTCGTGAATTGATCGATTATTACTCTATAAATTTAAAATTCTAAGTAGCCGAGATAATTTTCAGTTATAAATGATCATATCATCATACTTCCTTGAGTATTTTCACATGTCCAAAACGAACCATTTTTCTGATACAAGGAAGGACACTGGATTCTAACTAAAATTTAAACTTTAAAACTGAATATTTCGCAAAGATATTCATAAAAGATCATAAAATCATTGTCTTAGGCTTCGGTGGTCCGACCGGCAACTTTCGATCGACATAAGTCATAAAATGTTTCTGCTCACGATTACAGTGCGTAGCTTGTCAACAATGAAATTATATGATAAAGCACTGTAAATATTTAAAATTTAAGAACAAACTTAAATTAAATAAAAACTCTAATAGTTCTAGAATCGTGTAGGCATTATGGCTAATCGAACCAATTGCAGGCGGAGACCATCTCCAGCGCTCCCCAGTCGCCCGCCACGCTCGGCTCCTCAGGCCATGCAGGCGAAGGAATATGTGCATTCCACGTGTACTCTCTCGCCTCCATGACCTGAGGATTGGAGCTAATCCTCCAGTGAGGGACAAGAATGAAGAATGAAGATGAATGCAGCCATCCGCCCACGGACCGAGTAAGACCTATCATGGAATGTTTATGTTGCATTGATTTATTTTTTAACGATACTGTTTATATACTAAATAAATAATTAACGCACGATGTCGCTGGAAATTCAGTAGTGAAAAATTCTCGATGAGAATTTCCGTGTTCGTTTAATTTATGAAACTCAATAATCATAGTGTAATCACTACTGCTGTCGTCACCGTCGCCATGTCGGCACACTGGAGCGCGGCGCCGCGGCCGGTCGCACTCGATGGCCAATTAGTAAACATCGAAAAACGTACACACTACCTACTACAATCTGTTGCCACGTCACCTCCGTAGCGTAATTAGGTGTAATATTAAAGTTGTTATCCGCGGGCCCACTGAGAGTGTACTCAATAGATCGGATCCTCATCGCGCTCCAAATAGAATAACATTATCCATCAATCTCGGTAACGTTCGAGACTGAATCAATATAACAATTTAAGCCTCTCTCCATTATTCTCGAAGTTCACTAGTCCGACGGGAATACAACGAGGACAGCTTCGCCAAAGATTTAACTCGATGGATCAACCCTTCCCGGCATTTTGAGAGAAATAACGACGTCGCTCGCTAAAGACTTGTGACATATTTTTTCCTTCGTACATTCTTTTAAACACAAAGATGTTCCACATACCGCTGAAGGTGGAATATGTATGTGGATACCTACAACGCGGCGGAGGTGGATCTAAGGGCATAAAATAATACCTGTCATCTTCCACGGCACAGTATAAGACTTTGGTTCGCACAAACGAACCGATCTGTTGATTTAAGTGTAGTGATTCGATTAAGAAATCTCCAGGGCTGCCGCCGAGCGATCCCCGCGCCCCGACCGCCGCGCCGCTGCGGCGTGTTATAAGTCAAGCAATTAAACGTATTAAGGAGGAAATTATGTTTATCTGTCTTTTAAATATTTCTCCTTCTATTTCTCGTGCTCGGTCCCCGGAGACGGGCTGAGTTGCGTTCCCCGACCATAAGTCAGGATTTCTGTCTTGTTAATAATGAATGTTTCGCATTTACAAGTACATTTAATATTTTAGTACAACTTGATTGAGTTCATTTTTGATTACGGAAGTCAATTTATGTTTTAGATTTGAGTACCGACTCATCCATGCGATTCACAGAGTAATGAAAATACTGCTCTTCGTTGTATGATTCGAGTCGAACAATTGATAACGAGCAATCGCTTGTTAGAGAAATTACGAGTAGTGTTCAGGGAAATTGCCGACTAGCAGGTTTTAGGTTCGGCGTGTAGCGCGTGGACTGCTGGGTCACCTCCCCCGGTCCGGCTCGATGCCGCCCGTTAGCATCAAAGAGCTGCAGCGAGTGCAGGTCACTACTGTCACGTTCACCATACACTGTTCACGACTAACATTATAGATAACTCAGCACGAGATAACAAAACGAGCATTTCTTGTATCTATATAACTTTTTCTTAAAATAATGGAGACTCATAGGAGTTGGAAGACTTTATATAAATAAAATGTACACAAAGAAGTGTATAAAAACTAAACAATATGTGTTATAAAAATATTAAAATTGTCAACGTAAAGTTATCCCTTTGACAAATTGAATTACGGTCAAATTTCAACGACGAGCGCGCGTCTAGTCTCTGTACAGGATGAGTAGTAGCCCGGTGGTCGACCCGCGGTGAAATTATTGTTGTTTTCGAGATATCGTCCTGCAAGTTTTTCGAAATTCAAATTATTCACTCTAGTTTTTATTGTTCTGTCCACAAGCGAGCTGATGTATTCATTCAGCATGTTACAATATGCTTTTAAAAGGTTAACAAACAAGTACTTCAGGTATGTAGTCGACTAAAGTGTATACGGTATACTGAGGGTATGTAATCATTATCGCTCCTATACATCCGAAGCTCCAGTGGCATCACCGAGCTGTTACGGATCAAGAAGTAATCGACGGGCCTTCATTATTTCCGGGTCTACTGCGCTGCGACCAAAACATTTTTTTTTTAATTGCAGGTCCACTTTAGGAAAGCCAGTCAAATAAAAAAAATAATAAGTACAGGATCTAGCAAACTTCAATAAGTTGGATCGTTCGCCCTGGCCTCGCCCATTGTTCAACATTGCTCATTTATCGGGGATGGCTGGCACGCTTTACAGCTTAAATGGTTTTGAGGTCTTTAAAACATATTTATTGAAAAGGTGAAACCATGCAACAGAATCCAAGGATGACAAATGTAGCATGTTATAATATATGATACGTTATATATATAAATAACGCTACGTGCTCGTTGCCCCACACATGGACTTGTGCCATGGCTGCGTGATGCAGACAAAAGCACAGTCACTCCCGGACCGAAAGCAGAAATTTATTCTCTGCCTCGCTGGGAATCGAAACAAGGATCCTTCCTACTGCGCCACATGGGCCGTAAAATGTTGCAGATTAAAGTAATATATATATAATAAAAGCAGTAAAAAATTAAAATCCGTTTTGCATTAAGTGACAGTAAAATATTTTCAATTTTAAAAGTTTCCCTTTAATGTATACATTGTTTTGCAATCTCCACCCACGGGTAAGATTTTCATATAATGTATAATATATTTTCATATAATGTGTAATATATAAATATATAATATTTGGTACATATTTAATCACCACCTGATGGCACAGTTAACTAGACATAGAAAATGAAAGTCCCTCGCGCACAACGTGCCTCGACCTCAGACCAATCACGATAATAATTCACAACCTTAAAAACTATCTTTCATTGAAGCTTGTCGTACTGGGTACCTATATGTTACGTGTTTGTATTGCCGCGGGCTAACACAGACAATTCACGTGCTAGTGGAGGAGCACTCGGCGGGAAGCAGACCGTCGATACCTCGGTATTTAACGTCCAATAACGTTTAATTACCGTTCAACATTTTCCACGTTCGTTCAGACGCGCTGGAGATGAGTGTGTAATTGCATCGCTCCCTCGTAATTTTGCATATTCCATTTGGATTTCACTTCTCGCCGACCTTCGCCGGTCTTCAATTTACATTTATAGGGCGAATAATGGCGTTATTTGTTTGCAGATGACGTTAAAATAAATTTACGATTCAGTTATGTTTTTCGGATAAGGAAGAACGCGACTGCGGACAATAGACGCCCGCGAAGCTTCCAGTTCAGCTCACTAATGTTCTTTACATGGAAGCTGTGGTATGAAGGTAGTTTGGGCATGATGCACGATGTTATAGATAAAGTTTACGCGGAGAAGAACTGCTGTAGATATTTATATACATTTATTTATTACATATTGCCCGCGTCTTCGCCCGCGTGGTTAAGAGAACAGCAAAAGTTTGTCGATTCCTTTCTATCACCGGTTGCCCGGCGAGGCTCTGGTGATAAACACTTTCGCATTTATAATATTAACATAGATTTAGAACACCGACATAATGTACAGTGATGTGTGCTACAAATACATTTTTAGAGAAAAATATCAATATATAAAGGTCAACATAAAATTACCCTTCGACCCTGGACAAATTGAATTTCGGTCGAATTCCGAGTGCAGACCGCGGGTCTAGTTATAATTCATCAGCGACTCGCTCCACGAGACGGGGCTTCCCACACAGCTGAGGTTAATGAGCGATCCATTGTCCTGCGAGAGCTTAACTTTAACATAGGAATTTGTAACTGCGCCCCCGAGAGATCGAGATAGCACGCGGCGCGCAGTTCCGACCGCCTCGCGTCTGCGACATTTTAGGTAACTACCTGTCGTTTGTCTTACTTCGAACTCTTTTAATATCCTTAAAACATTACAAATGATAAGAATGTTCAGAGAAAACTAAGTAAACGTAAAGCATCAGCGAGTTCTACGATAAATCGTAAAGTTTCAATATTGACAGACGCGTGGGTGCCAGCGAAGTAATTTTCAGTAAACAGTTAGGTAAAGATTTAGTTTTGTAACTAAACTTCAGAAAATTTAAATTCATTTTCTATTTAATGAGGAGTAAAGTTTAGAAGCCCCGGTTGTTTTAAACCGTTTCGGGCCGGTTAACATCGATCACTCTCGCCGCACCGGCCGTCAAACACCTTCCGTCACAGGAAGAGATATAGCGCAGTGCTCTCACAACTACACTTTATCACTAGATTAGTGGATTAGTTCCCGACGTTTTGGTAAATTGTAACCGTGTACCTATCGACTGTAAATAGGTTCTGGAATAAAATATTAAAATGGAAGTCATGTTTTGCATAATTGCATATTTGAAATATAGTAACCACATGGCAAAGATTATGAAATTTATCGCGCTATCATAATGATGAGTTTTTAGCGTTCAAACTGAGGAGGAAGCGACGTCGAGCGGCGAGCCTTCGGTCACCACTGTTACACTTGTCAAGTAGTATGAAGAGTTCCGAGACGTGTATTGACTGCTAATCTTTCCTCTGAGCCGCACTAAAAGGGCATGGTAGAGTGCACTCTAGGCCAAAGGATAATATACCCTCTAAAATTAGAAACTGCGAAAGAAACTTTTCAGAAAATCTTCGAAATTAATTTCCAATTATTACAGATTAATTTCTATCCTACGCGGGATTGGATGTGGGCGGGTTGTTTCAATCCGTCCTTATATTTATATTACATTCGTATATAAGAAGTACCTACCTGAAATCTTTGCTTTCACATGTCGCATGAACATTTCAATAGGTAATTGCAATAGGTCGCTTTGACTCGGATAATTTATTATAGGAACGTACACCGAGCCCCATAAAAGATAGCTCCAGCTTACGTCGGCGATAGGAACGATACGTCCACATTATACCTATTTGTTGTTAAACAATCACGTGTCTCATTATTCGGCTTGTACTTACTGAAGTGTGTTTTAAGATATATTATTTTTGTAAATAATTTGTGATGATGCGATTTTTATTTATAAACAGGAGTAATTTACAAATGATAATATTTGTGTCGCGCACATGACTGAAATCAATGTTAGCTGCTCAGGGTACCGTTGGAATTAATTAATTTTTAAAAAAGAAGAAAAGCAACAATAAATAACGTAGTAAATTCTACCCCCTTCCCAATCCAATCCGATTGAGCTGAAATTTAGTATACATAATCATGGATGAATCGCACAATGGTTTTTTTTATAAATACCTACCGTGATCAAAACACAAAGTCTTAATTTTTACTGAAATCAATACACCTAATTTAATTATTAAAATCTAAATGTTTAGTATCAGCAGACTCTTGCATAGTTTATCCAGATCGCCCTGTTCTGCGGTGAGGGGTCCGCGGATTACGTATATCAGCTTCGTTTACAGTTAACTTGTTTCTTAATCCAGAAAGAGGTCCCGCGTGTCACTGACTCCAGCAACACATCCCGCCAGCCGTTACAGTAAATCGTGATCTCGCGCGGCGGCGACCCCGCCCACGGTTTCCATGCACTGTTTAATACAGTCTCTTTTAGAGAAATAATTAAGTTAAAAACCAGTCATTTTCTTTCGGCGTTCGTTTTAAAGTTATACCTACAATTTTCCACAGCATATGCACGTATGGAGTTACCCCGGCGTGTCTTGGAAGAGCTCCAAAGTGTAAAATAATCCCCAGCGTGGAACAAGACAAGATTCCAATATTATAATAATTATCGAATTTTCTCGGCGCTACATTTTAGGAGAGACGGTAGTAGTACTTTTCATAGTAATCTATGAAGTGTCATTACGGTATCATAAAACCACGGCGCTCCACGCCGCCGGTGGTGGCGGTACCGTGGCGACGTTGTTCCAAAATTCACGTTCACATTCGGCATCGTGTTTGCATTCGGCATCGGGACTTTAAAAAATCCATTGCTTCTTATCCATAAAAGGAACTATTACATGGACGCGGTACGTTCAATATTTTTTGTTAATCTTAATTTATCCATGTTCGCGAATTTTGAAATTATGGACACTGTTTTCTGAAACATGTAGTTTTTAAATGTGTTTTATTCATAAATGGCACCCAGTACAGGCATTTTTTATACTTTATTTATAGCAACCTCTTTACTGCATTAAACAATCCAAATTTAAACCTACAAGAATGTTGTTTTTTTGGATTACAGTAAAAATATTCCCAAATAAATGTCAGATGGAAAACGAAGGAATATTCCATCAAGGCATTTTGAAAGTTTATCCTTTCAGTTAAATTTTTTTATCCCACGTGCGTTCAGTCCGAAGCAAACACGTTGGAATAGAGACATAATTGTCTGTTGGCGGAGCTCCGAGCGCAGCAGAAATTTCTATTTACGTGGAAAGTGACGTAGTACGAAAAGTAAACAAATCTTGTTCGCCTTTATAAGTGAATGACTGTGCATATACTTATTTGTATATTTCTTCGTAAACAAAGTCCGGGGAGTGGCTGGCGAATGAAATGTCCACAGCTCACGGAAACCCCCGTCCTAATGTTTATTAGATACTAAATTAGGCATGCACACTAGTAGTTGTAATACATAAACTATTATTTATTGTGTGTGAAGGGACGTTTGTATTTGTTATTATTACTATGAGTACCTAATTTAATATAAAAATTATCTGCTACGACGCGCACTAAATTATATTCTCAATCATTCGTTATACAAAGTACATATATTTCTAGGGTTTAATACAACGAATTATATGAATGTATTATAATGTAAGTTATTTACATAAAGATAACACAATTAATACTGCGCACATGCGGCGGAGTATAAATATTACTAGAACGTATATTCAGGATTAAAATATCTAATGTTTTACATTTAATGTTTTACCGTAGAGTACAGATGTAGCGCCGACATCAACAGTCAGCATCTCGGGCTGCGTGCGCGAGGAGAGACGGCGATGACGCCCACGCGGAGCGCGAGATGTTTATGTTACCTAATTGTGTCGATTCGAATTCAGTAAATTGCTATCTGTTTAGGCGGTGAAATTCATCGTTATTGTTTTCACGAACATTAAAACGAAATGAGGCCAGCGTTTTGTTTCCAACGACACAAAGGTAGCAGATGGATGAAGGAAAGTCACGTCGGACTGCCGGCGATGTAACGAGAGCCACTCCTGGTTGGCCTACCACGATATGGTATTGAATTAATTATATAATTTTACTTAAATTAATGACGGTTTCGTTAACTAGGTACATGGAAAACTGGTATTAATCTATAGCTTTTTGATGGTACCTTAGAGATTAGTCGATTTGTGAATTCGACTCGCTCTCCTCTGACCGTCCGACGTCGTGCCCGGTGCGGGTGCGGCTGAGCGGTGGATATTTTCAACCGACCGTAATAACCGTCTGTTTCTATCACAATGTAATCCTTTTCATGTAATCGCACTCAGAAGTCGAGCTGCTCCTTATTTTAGTTCACTCAACTATTGCATGCGGCTAAAATTACTAACCCCATAGGAGAAAAGAAGTAAGGCTCACGACAAAATGGACGTCAGTTGCAGTTCGGTACGACTGTGCTCGTCGTATGCAGCGCACAAAATAACGACATCATTAACCGTCACCGAGCCGTGATTTGCAGTTATTATCGGCCACAGTAGACGTTTTGAACGGATCCCTCATTTATATGCGGGGTCACAAGTGATCCTTGATTAATCGCGGCAAGCAATTTAAGTTTTCGCTGTTTGTAACCGACGTAGCCAGTCCACAAGCAAAAGCTTCCAATTTCGGATCGCTCCAAACTTCTCAGTTTAATCCCGAGATGTTTATTCATGTTACGATATAGACAAGCATAATTCGATAACTAACACGTTGCAAGCGAGTGGCGGGTGACCAGTGCCGCCAGGTCGCCCGCTCGGCCGCTCGGCCGCTATTTGTCTTCTTGTTTCGTTATTACTTTACTGCTAAAACCTTTACCCGCGTGTTTTTTATAATGGTTATTTGTACGGGTTTGCGCGACGAGAACCGATAGATGGGAACTAGCTTAGCGTGTATATACCCAAACTTATCTGACAGGTTTGTTTTGATCGGGAATTGAAAATGAAACTTACCGCTTTAAGTAGACTCGCAACAATCTATAGGGTCTTACTATTACTTCATGGATTAAAAAACATATTTCTAAGTAGTAAATGAAATTATTTTAATTGAAAGCCAGTTGCTTCGTTTGTTGACTGATTACACAAAAAAGTTCCTAAAATTTGTAATATCCATTATTAAGTGTTTCTAGACGTCGCTGGACGTAAAAAGCTGGGATAAGGTTTCTTATCCGCCGCTTATCCGCCGCTATCTTAAATATGACGCTACTGTAGTCTATCAATCATCTGCGCCAAACTGTGCCGGATCGGGCAGCGCCGGATTTCGCAGTGCTTGGATTACAAATTGCACGTCAATGTACTTCAAGTAGAATGACTAGATTAGCACTGAAAGCTTTAATCGCATTGGTTTTACGTTGAACTATTTCGAATCCGACCTGCACACTGCCGGCGCTGATGGCGTCAGTCTCCTTCCGAGACTATGTTTATCCGAGATTATAATTATGCTATATAGAAATCAATGTTGTAAATACTATAGTATTCGACGCGCTACTCGGAAGATTTAGACTGTCTCGAATTTTCGCCGCTCAATGGGCTCTACAGGCTCCAAAACTCTTAATCAAACAGGCTAACTTATTAACCGTCTTACAATATAATTTCAATTACAGTTTTATCGATGCAATAAACTACTCCGTAACGCACGAAGGATGCCGGCGTCGCATACCTGGGTCGGTGTACGTTAACTTAATAAAACTCTGAAATTTGGCGGATCATAATAATAATATACAGTAATACGTTCTCGTAATTCAATTTCAGTGGTTCCGCGGCCGGTAGATAACGGCGGAGTCGTAAAACCATAACCCAATAATCTTTAAAGTTGAGAACGCGACAGAGACGTCAGCGGCGTAAGTCACTAGACCCTACGAGAGATCAGGCGGTGAATACCATGACATACATAAAGTATACGTCATTATATTGTATCAAAATAAACGAAGAATCTGTCAGGTACAATAATATTTAATTGAAATGTTGAAAAGTTTCTGTTCATTTCATTTATACCTACTGCGCTTGAAACAGTTACATCTACCACACTTTTTGCTGAAATTCATTGGTGCTACCAAAAGCTACCTATAATTATTTTGACGATGAATACAGTGAAGCTTCACGTAATCAATTTGAGAGAATACCAAGCAGGTAACCTTCTGGGAAGCGACTCTTCCTGCACAAGTGACGTTGCGGGCCTCCGTGTCCGTCACGCTGTCCTGTCCTCGCTTGTATCGTAACATTAAACTGGTTTATCGGGCGGCGGGCATTTTTCTGTTTATGACACTTCTATTCAACTTGCAGTTGACGATATCACTGTGAGTTATAAACTCGCTTTTACAACATACTAACGACTGGTCGCGGCGACGCTCTCGGGGAATTCGAAGTTGCCGCAATGTTTTTACGGATATATTGTACTTATTCCTTTATTCGCTTCACCGTGAGTGGACGGTCACAGTATGTGCCCTATAGAAGACCGGGTTTAATTGACTCGGCGTAAAGTTGTATTGTACCTTTGAAAGGACCGGGTTTCCTCGCAGCAGCTTTGGCGTTAGATTCAATGAACCATCCAAAGTTAAAGATTAGAGGTCTGTACGTTTGCAATTTCTAAAATCATATGTTATTGTCTGACGAAGCCGTAACAACGGCTAGGGTACTGACCTTTCGTAATATGCTATAATACACTTTCGATCACACAAAATGACCTTCCTCTTTACAACATTGGTGAGATATTAACGGATTATATAACATACAAAAACAACTCACTACGAATAAAAACATGTGTGTGTAGTGGCTGAAATTGGAAGGTTATTACGCCTTCTCTGAGGATGACTGGTCAGGGCGACCGAACGTCCGCGTTGTGATGATGATCACAGGGCACAGCGCAGTTTAATCACGTACTTATTATGTTTCCAATAAGTTCCCAGTACTGCGGCGACAAAGCTTCGCTCGGTATCAGTGGAAATTTTAAATACGTTTATTTAGCGTACAGGTGGTGCCTATTTTTGTATTTAAGTGTTACTAAGTCGATCTAAACCAATCGTCTAAGCTTTAGGTATTTAACTCTGACCAGACGAGACCACCGATATTTTTATTTCTAACTACATAAAAATAAAATGTAATTAATCGATACCTAGTCCAAAAAAAAAAAAATTAAGTAAATCTGTTGTCCGAAATACTATAAAATAATTACCATACAATGAATAGTAGTTATAAAATAAGATAAAAGGAGATTAGCGACGGAAACTGTCTGAAGCGGCGAAGATTTGTTTACAGGCCGAGTTATTACAATGTTTACAGTTAAATATTTTCAATATCGCTTTTACGACAAGACCTAAAATCTCCCGCAACTATTTGGCAACTTAAAAGATACAACCATTATTTAAAATACATTCCATGTTCTTTGCTGTTGTACGGGAATCCATACTCATATTATAAATGAGAAAATGTGTTTGTTTGTCCTTCTTTCGTAGTTCAACGGACGCCGCTATGATATGATTTTTGGTTTGGAAATAGTTGAGATGACAACGAGTAGGTACTATAGGTTACTTTTTACCGCGAAAAAACGTATAATTTCTGTAGAAAAATCCATTATCATGTACATTTTTGCCAATTTAAAGGAAATGTCTAACAACTAAACGTTGTCTGGCAACCATTGATAGTGAAGAATTGACAGCCTTTTTATTGCCGTTCCTTTCTCACCCGCGTGCGAGGCTGCGGGCAACATCTAGTACTTGAGTAACATGAGCTCAATGTTTCCTATTTTCTATACGATGCCTATAGTGGTGTTAAGGATCTTCTAACATTGTGGTATAAAAATGCTTAATGGAGTGGGCTATTAATGAAATGTCCTTTCGTACGAGATTTTAAATATAAGATTGAATTTCCATCAACGCAAGTAAAATGCTTTTTTAGATTTAATAGCGCCATTTATTGATAACATGTCGTAAGTCATCGTCTACGAATACATCGTTGATAAGCGTAGCGACGTTATATAGACAAATTAAATAGAGTGATGGCGAAGCGGTACAGGTCATTAGGCACCGAGTAACCCGTGCAAATATTTGCTAGTATATTTTTATTCCATGTCAAGAGTCCACCGGGACGCGTGTGTGGCGGCGCTGTAGTTGCCAACTGTTAATGTTTGCGGAAACATAAATCGTTCTAACTCAAACGTGGACTACAACCGGGATCTTGTTATAGTATTGTATAGTGTTGCACACGTGCGCCACAAAACATGCCGGTGTTTCCACTCCCTAATTAACTCCGAACGTCGGGCTGAAGGACTTCAGTCGAATGCCAATTAATATAAAATTTCTAAACAAATGAAAGTTACAAAAAATATTTCATTCAGTTTCGAAACTCGATAACAAATTGGAGGATTAATGTTAAATATTATAACTTTAGATGTCGTATATTGTGCGTTGACGCGGCGACCACTGTACGGCTCTGCAAATCATAACGTACCTCGCTGTTAATTCTAATAAAATAAGACGAATTGAATGCATTTCCAACGACCGGCCCAAATATCGAGGGTCAGCAGTCCATGATTAAATTGAAAATGAGTTGTCGACGCGTGCCGGCCGCCGACACCGCGCGAGTCGCCCGATCGCTAGGATTACTTCTGATTTAATTGCGAGCAATTACTTAACCGTTTTACCAGATGACGCTCTTGCCCCGAATTTGAAAGAAGAAACCCGAATTAAGCTTAGAGATTTTAAAGATACTACTATAAATTTTATTAATGTTACGTAAGCGATAATTACTGAACTGTTTTTAACGCGATTTTCATAAAATACATATCTTCAGAGATAAACAATGCAATTCTTCATGACCCACGACTGCGGCGGTGCTATATCAATATATTGTTTTCACGAACCCATTACGTGACGTCATTCTGTCTGTTCTGTACGGTTTTAAAAAGGTTAGCACTCGCTAACAATGCACGCATATGACATAGTTGGTTCCTGTTGAGTGCCCTTCATTTTATTCTCCTTGAGTATACAGGTCGCCAACTCATTACCAGTAACCCAGCGTAACGCGCACCACACGGACACTGTGCCACGCTAAACTGAAATATCCTCCTTAACGTAAATGTGGCGGCGGGTGACTTGACATTCGACTAAAATCCATTTATGCAGAATTAAATTAAACGTCAATTTTGCTCATTTCGAGTTCATCCAACTTATAGGATTAAATCGAGGGCTGGCAGCGCGGCCACCGAAAGGTCAATTAATAGCAAATCCTCATTTAAGCATCGGGCTTGTGTTTAAAAGATTACTATATTGAGCGTCGTAACTCCGCGACCCGTTACGGAGATGGCAGCTCGTTGTAGGACTTTACTACTCTTATTAGGGGTATTGATAGAAATTTATTAATTTTTGAAGTTAAGAGTTCCACTATCGTGATATAAAACTCAACAGAATGAAAAAGCGATACTAAGTATTTTATTATGTACTTTATTATGCTACAAGTATTGTCTCAGCTTCCCCTTCGCAACCCCCTAATTCACTCACTAATAACTAACTAATAAATCTTGTTGACTTAGCGCTATATTTGCACAATATGAGTTTGTGTGCGCTCTCAGGAATAAAGGCGTGCAGCGTCTATAGCGTATCGCCTAATACTCGTTCCAGTTCACCTGTACGTCATATTTAATAGTCTATCGTTACGTAAATATTATTTTTGTTTAGTTAAAACCTTTTTCAAAATTATTAAAAATAATTTCTGGTGATTCAGTTTTGCGTGTGAAATGTACACATTCTTTAATATAGACAAAGAGAGCCTTAGGACGTGTGAATGTCGTTAGTTCGTTCACCGACCAGTGAACGTACAGTACAAGCTCCAAGGGTTCACGGAAGCGACACGGAGCGCCGTGTGCCGTGCGCCGTGCGCCGCACCGCCACGGCAAGAATGATGCAAGTTGCAAACAATGCGACGCGCGACGCTAACTTGTGCCATTAATCGCTCCCCGAGGCTTGCAAATTACTTCCTAATATTACATACTTATACGGTGTTTGTCGTAGTTTTCGCCGTTAATATGTTGACGTACACTTGCGAAACGTCTCCTTTAATTGTTCTGTACTGTTATGACGTATTTACCGTACTGTCTTTCCGTATTTAGGATTTCTAAATCGCAATACTGAGATGAAGCAGAAATTCCTTCCTATGGTTGGATAGGTTTTGATGGGACATTTTTATGGTTACTTAATTGCGAAGTCTTAAAGCAATGCAAACGTCGATCGATCGGCTTTACATAAAACTATTCCGATATGTTACGGACTGAACTAATTTGCAGACATTGGAACTAACGTTTATGGAACATCGTAAAACTTTAATAGCCAGGAAAAGCAAATTACTATCTCGTAACTTGTCCTAATTGTGGGTCCGTCTTCCCCGGACATAATATGAGACTTTCACCGATCCGCCGGTCGCCGGTTGCCGGTCGCCGGTCGCTACGAACAGAGCTATGGGATGCGTCAGCAGCCTTTGACGTTAATATTCCACGTGAAGCAACGTGTTTACGACGAAAAATAAGTTTTTTGTTATATTTTTAAAACATAGTCTGACTATCAGGATACGTCAGCCATTACCGTATTTGGATGTGTCTCTGTAGTGAGGTCTCTCCGTCAGCTCGCGGCCAACAAAACTTTGTGTCTCCCAGAGTACCTAGTAGTACTATTTTAATATCCAGAATGAAATACACTGGCTGTAAGTTTGGATGTCGCGAATGCCTCTGATAGGGTGTGACATAAATCACCAGTGACTTTCGCTGCCGTCCCAAAGAATACCCGAGAAATTACGCATCGCTTGCTTAAGGTGCAGCCATCTCTTATGGGGCTCGATGCAGCTATTTACAATAAATCACTTAAGACAATACGTGGTTTATCTATTGATACGCCCAAGCGGCATGTAGGAGCACATCTGTTAGGTATAAAATATTACAACATATCCACATGACGAGATCGTCTGGAAGTACCTTTACCGCAGGCAGTTGAGAGTATGATAAACAATAAATCTATTAGTCCCCGGATGACCGACCGTTACTCGGGTGTTTTTTAATACATCATGTGTTTTTGGAATTATATTTCCTTATAACAAGGTAAATTATTTACTGATGAAGTATGAATAATATATTTTTTTCTCAAAAAAGAAGGAATTTGAAGAGATTTGAACCTGAGTTTCTTGCGTTTTAAGGCGATACACTTCCCAACCGAGCTATTCTGACTTTGTCAGTGACGGCGAAATTTAGCTTTGTATTGTAATGCTATTGAAGGAGATTTTTTTATTCAATGAAAATACATTTAAATCGACATTTTCTGAAAACAAAACCTAGCTAGATCGATTTAACGCCCCCGAAACCCCCTGAATATAAATAAAAAAAAAGTCGTTAGAGCCGTTTCCGAGATCGTTGCTATATATACAAGAATTGCTCGTTTAAAGATATTAGATTCTAGATAGAAGATATTAGATACTGTCGTTTAATTTTAAACCATGTTCTGAGGAATATCATTCGCCATTTCTTCTTCTCCGTGACGAAGTTCTGCTATTCATATTTCAGTGATAAATATTATAATATGATTTTGATATTGAATTAACGAACTTATAAGAGCAGTGACAGCCTAGGTTCGAACGTCGATTTCCCGAATATATGAACCTGAATTCGGATCGGGAATATACCCCTGACATGCAAACGGTAATGTAAGTTTTACAGGTTCTCCATAATATCCATAAGGTTTCCAAACGTGCGCTAAGTTCTCCAATATGCACTCGCTAGCCGAGTGACGGACCATAGTTTGTACACCCAAACATTGTGAGAGGAAATCCAAGATATGAATTCGAATGCGAACCTCTCCTAGTTAGTTCTATGATACCGTAGATCAAAGGAGTTAACTTCAAACCAAAATTCCTTAAACATTTTCCTTCGTTTAAAATAATTTTCCAGTTCAATTCCGAGGTTGGATAAAGATAGGTGATTGCGTTTCAACTTCAACTTACCCAAAAATTCAGGATTCATTAATTTGCGTCAGTGCGTACGAACCTTATTAAACAAACTCATTTATTTTGTTGGGTTTGTATACAAATAGTTTAAAGTACAAGTCGTTGATTGAATTTTGAGGTTGAAAACGTTTAACTAAATATTTTAGAACTTTACTTACTCAGTAGTCGGAAGCATGCACACGCCGCATATACTTATGTCGAAGGCTGGTATCTTCTCCACCATGCTTTTCCGTGACAAAGTCAACGGCAAATCAATAACTGAGTTATAAAAATTGTTACAGTGACGACTACCAAACGATTGCAATCATCAGCGACTACCCAACGTGCCTCCTGAGTTTTTCCGTTTCTTGCAGTTGTCAGCCTGACGCACCAATGTACTCAAAGCAATTTGATTAACTGCCAAATCGGTAGCTATGGAAAAGCTTCATCTCTTTCTAATTTTTAACAGAATTTTAAAAAGGATTGCACAAAGAAATGTAAAGTACGTATACGATATAAACGTTCATTGTGCAGTCCTCGCTCTGGCTTCGCTGCAGTCGGTAAACAGAGCCAAGATTATAGCGAGCGTCTCAGTAAACAGAAGGTTTTGAAAGCTTTGTCTATTGTTTCACAAGGCGCGATATGAATTGATGCATTCGTATTGTACAAGGAAAACAATACTTACTGCACTGGAAGGGAGTCGGTTACACAAGACGGCCTCGCGACCAACCTAGATGGGGACGAACGAGTCGTAAGACGTTCCGAGCGAGCTTCGACCCTCTCTCTTAGCGCCATCGAACAATTACATTGTGCACCACTAGCGTTACAGAATTGTTTTGTGAAGAAGCTGCGGATGCATTTTATGTAGGTTAGTACATGGAACGGCCGTAAAACTATTCCTGGTCCATCTTAGCCGCATGCGCACGTGACGTGAACTGTGGAGGGGAGCAGGTGGATGCGATGCGACACGGCCGAGGTCGCGGCTGCGCGGCCGGTAGCTGGATGAAGAAATTCGAAGGTTTCTTCTCCCACCTTCCAGCCCCATCTAGCGGGTCCCCACTTGCTCGTACCATATTAGTTTACTGCCATCTAACCAACCAAGTCTGCCCAACTCCATGAAGATGCATCAACTGGAAGTGGGTAAAATGAACACTGAAAGATTCCCGTACGTAGATACCGTGTCTGAAGCTAATAAAAACGTGTGAATATAATGTCACAGCGCGCGGCTCGCACCTCGATCCATGTGCAAAATCAAATTAGTGACCTGTCACTACAAATTAGATTTATTTATTACGTGCGAATCAATACCTTACTATATTATTTTTATATGTTTGACGATATTTTCTGCTCTATTCGTTTGTAAAATAAATTGAAGCACACAATATTTTATTATAGCACTCGCAGTAAGTGCGCCGCCTCGCGACGAGCTGACTGTACGTTAATACCCACACGGCCGACACTCGAATAGATAGAAAAAATGTAAAGATGGAATTCTTCAAATTGACTTTATTTTATACAATTTCTCAGTGTCCTTAGATTACCGAAATACTACGAGCGGACAAGGATGTGTTTACAGACGTTCGGCGATACTATACTACGGTAATTCAGTAAGCCGCTACACAAAGTACGCCGGCGACGCGGGCGCTCGAGAGCCAGTTCTTTCTTTCTTCTTCCCTCTTCTTCTTGGCTGGCAACGCATTGGTGATGCTGTTGATGTTTCTGATGGCCGTGGGCGGTTTATGTTAAAAGTCATATGTTAATTGTAACCCCGACTGTACTTCAATTCCTCAGTGTAAACCTGATCCAAATTAGTCAAGCCCTTACTGAGATTAACGAAAACAAAGTGACAAAGATAAAAATTCCAGAAAACGTCATTACTGCGATAAAAAATACTCCCTCGTCCTAGATAATAAATAAAACTGGGCCAGCGGTTGGCTTCTCGAGGAGTAGTAAAGAAAAACCAATTGAAGATTCAGTTTGTGTCCACTACACACCTAAAGCTTGAAATATCATCAGGATAAAAAGAAGTGTGGATTAATAATCTGTTAATTCGTCACCTGTCATAATGTCAATATCAATCTTAATCAATACTTATCTGTGGTTCGCGCCCCTTTCATATTTACCTTGTCTATCATTCACTTGCCGGTTGTAACGTGATCAAAGAGTATAATAAAGACTGATACCTGAATACAAAATGTACCCTAATATACTCATCTCATCCTCCAAATAATAAATACATATTGAACCCAGTTGGTTGGTGTCGTGGTGTAATCGACATAGTAGAACAATTCAACAATCTCTAATCACGCTGTCAATCGAAACACAGTAAGCAAGTGGCAATCCCCGTGTACCTATCAATAAATTATGATGGGAATATCGGACGTGATAATTATATGGTAATTGATGTTTTAACTTTGGAAATGAAATATAAAACAAATAGCCAGTGTAGCGGCTAGGTGAGTAGTAGATGTGACGAATGACGCAGATACATACATACATCGCGCGAACTAGGTGTGTACACTACACTAGCTGTGTAGCTGTGTACGCTGTGTAAACTGTACACTCGGCCAGAGCTTCGTACGGACCAATCGGCGAAAGAAATGTGCAAAATATCTCAAACTGTCAACAAACATAGTAAATACTGCAACAAACATTTTCGTGTCGGACAGAAATAGAAGCTCGTGATCGAGTTCGTTCGGGGAGCGACCTTGAGATGAACCTTAGGGTAAGTGACATCAACGTGATGGGGAGTATTAGGTACCTAAGTATTATGGCATCATGATATCGTCCATGAACTTCCGAATCACCGCACTTTAACACTTTATACAATGATATTTATATAATAATTATATATGAATAAATAATAATAAAAAACTGAATAACACTATTTTATCAATACGGCACTAAATATGTAAAATTAAAAATAAGCGTGATCTCTGTATTCACCCTTGAGGCCACCGATTAGGCCGTACTCGTGATTATGTTACTGTCAAAGTACAGGACCTTTTTCCAATAGGTAGTTCGTTAATAAGCATTCAGTGTCTATATGTATGTAATCAAAATCATTCAGTTATTATAACGAACAGCGCCGCACGGAGGAGGCGCGGGCGCGGGCGGTGGCCAGGTGGCCGGGTGGCCGGGTGGATGACAGTGGGCACCATTATGTTTTTGGAACGAACGCGGTTTGCGGTGGGAGCGGTGAGCGGTACGAGTGAAATGTGAGAACTCCTCTATTTAATTGTCTATGTCGAAATGTCGTGTAACGGGAGATAAAGAATTTTTTTTTTTTTTAATATGAATAACTTTTATTTTTACTTTATTAAGTGTATGTTAACAAAAATAATAATAAAATAGTTTTGTGTAACTTTCACAATGTAGGTATATGTTGTACACTTGCACAGTACAGTGTACACATTAAGTTGTCATTAATGAGTAAAATGTCCAATAAGACAGATGACGGCACAACAAAACGAAAAACGCTGAAATAATCCTTTGCTTTGGTACGAAACCCCGAATCTATACCCGTTAGTGAGCTACTTGTCTGTAAGTCAAATTCGAACTCCGCACAAATAAAACTCCGCGGGTATCCACCCTTACGTAGTGCACATCCCGACGATTCGAACGAAAAAATTTGCGTCGTCGTTCCTTATGCGTACTGCGAAGGAATGGAACAGCTTGCCTGCGTCGGTG
>DWPA01001035.1:0-20429 GCA_018251375.1 Calpodes ethlius
AACGGCTATGCATCAATAATTTATTTAATAACAAAGTATAAACATAATATTATATATGTGATAATATAATATAATGAAATGTTAGCGATTTAATTACAATAATTTCACTTTAAAATCTTCTTTTTTTCTTTATAAATATAAATACAAGAATATTTTTGTATATACCATACACGGGCGTACCCAACATATTGACAAAGGGAAATTTGTATTTATTTGCCCAGGAGAGAAAAACGCATACTACATAAAAACAACAAATAAAGTAAATACCCTAAACCCCTAGATACAGTCAAGATTCCACGCTTCGCGAAGTATTCTTCACTATTCTACATAAAATACAAGATTTAATAGTATACCTAAGTTACACGTCGCGTCATTTTCGTCATCACATTTACAAGGACAGGCTCTTCCTGTTCGGACACGCGTTCCGGCTTACATAATACGAGCCGGTTAATAACAATATGGTTGAAGTTCAAGGACTTTTCTAGTTATTTTCGTGTCGGATAAACTAGCAACTGTAACTATGAGACTAATTTTAAATAATAATTAATTATTTATAGCATAAGTCACGTACAAGAATAGAATTTAATACTAAATACGCTACACAAAAATAGTCTATGTGCAATACAAAATTACCCACGATGTAAATCAAATTACGAAACGAATACTAAATCGCTAACGAATTCTATAAGATTATACCCATCTATCGCAAGTTCATAACTTGAGCCATCATCTCAAATTAGCGTTTCCCTTAAAGACTTTGCATATCGGAGAAAAGCTGAACCCCATTCTTGTTAAGACGTTTGCATGTGAGAGGAATTGTAATACGTTTCGTTTTTCATAGTTGACAGTCTCGACAGGGCTCCATTAAACCGCTCACAGCCCTGAGGTTGGAACAATATCTCCCACGGAATAGTAGGGAATATTATTTTGCGCAAACATTAAGATACGTGTTTGAGATAGAGGGAAGATCGCGGCTTGTGATAGCCGGCCTTCGCCTAGGGCTAAGTCTAGGCTGATTTAAAAATTTCTATCTTGTTTTGTTGCCCGTCAGAAGTAAATGTTTATCGTGAAGAATGATAGTGAAGAGTAATAGTGTAACCCTTATTTGTCCATACCGGTTATCTGAAATCTAATCATCGTAACATTTTATTAACGCTCGTTTATAGAGCTGTGTTAAATATTGGAATAGTTTTTTTAACGCGGGATAGTTTTAAATGTTTATAATATCTTGGGAATATTTATAATTTGCTTCTACTAGTATAGTAATACATATAATTTAGTGGTCAATGTGTTAGTTCTGGTTTAGTAAGAATTTATATCGACTGCTTTAACTAAATTTAATGTTATAAGTTCTTAGGATTCTAATATTCATTATGATGCTACGAATATTAACGACATATGTTGTGTTATAAAATACAGTCCCAAGTACTTTATCCGTCCAATAACTTACAGACCTTTTCAATAACCTATCCAACCATAATCTATGGATACGATAGTAAATAAAATAATAACAAATACAAAGACTGTTTGAAGGTTACGAAGTAACTAACTTGAGGAAAATTAATAGGACAAATTATTTAAAACGGTTATTAAAACACTCATATAGCTTATCCGTACCGATGTCAACGCAAATCAGAATACAAACTTTATAAAAGTCAACATCCATTGCTCAATATCAGTACAGGTAGGTATCTATAAACCAAATAAACCCATCAGTCTTTCTCACGCCTTGATAATATTTGTTCACTCAGTGTAAAAGTGTCAACACTTCAGTGTGAAATGTTGAAGAGCTTTATGTAGGAGGTGAACACTTCTGAACTCTTGCGAGAGACGTAATGAATATAGTGCTGGCGCATTGCGGAAAGGTCAGAATGAATCGAAATAAAAGCCTCTCTTGTATCTGTTTTTTTAAAACGCAATAACACTGTTCAAAGTTTCCTAACCGTTTTAATAACGTGGAGTCAACACTCGCCCAGGTCATTTTGTAAGATCTGATTTCATCTACACCGCAGATTACAGCAACCATTAAATCAAATTTTATATTGTTATATATCAAAATCTTTTATGAGCACTCTTCAAATAATTTCAAGTCGGACATTTCAAGTAAGTATATATCAAATTTGAGAATGATATATCAACCTATTAACCTCTTAATTGCAGACATCTTACAAAATCAAATTAAATTATTTAGCTAACAACATTTACACGATATTTGTAATAATATTATTTAATAAGTAATTGATTTGCATTTAATATTATCGGAATATATAATTTTTTACCCTAATGGCCTACCATATTCGCTAAAAATTCTGTATTTTCCATAATAACGTATTGTAACTTATATTTATCATTTACCAGAACTAATGTAATTATGGCGCGAAAACATTCAAAACTGTCATGGCCGCAAGTGTTGCCAGTACTACGAAAACAACCTCAAAATAAAACATATAATTTACCACGGACCACGTACTAAATTGTCGCGTTTGGCAATACGTTGGCAACACATGCGTCAACAATAGTATACGTTAATAAATTATAATTTATTTTATTATATTTTAACTGTCAATATAGTTATTGTAAAAAATGTTAATATTCAATGTCTTTAACGTATCCGTTACGCCTATCTGTCCTTGTATTGTTTCGACAGCTGATTTTTCAAAAGACAAATCATACACATTTTAATTTACTGTATAATGTCACACACGTATGTTATTTGAGTCATTGAGAAACACATGTACCACAGGCGGCGACATTCGCAAGAATCTTGGAGGGGCTTGGTCAAGATCTTGCTCAATGAAGTCATGAACACAGCGACAACGACTAGCGATGGACTATTTCATCGCTTTTATATCATTGATTGTAAAATTAGTCTATAACCACTGCAAGGCGTGCCACAACAACTGTTCCTCTCCAAATCTCATTCAAACGGCGTCAAAACTTTTTTAACGTTTCCAGACTGTTCGGGCTGCTAGACAGCCCACACTGTATGTCCTTTTTATATGTATCAGTTAACTAACTGACCGGTGCTTAAAGATAAGTGGATATTTAGCCATTCATAGTAGAATATATCACAATAGGTAACCTTACAATAGCGATGTTATTGTTGTGTTGCCAGCAGTGAGGGACTCATTTGTAGATACCGAAAACAAGTTTGGTGAATTAATAAATAAATAAACCTTTATGTATTAATATATTCACAAGACAATTTCCTGTATATTGAGTCACTATGATTGAAGCCATATTCAAGATAAGATAAGATATAGATCATATTTTTTCAGTATTTATTTATTTGATATTAAACATATTACAGTTATAACAATACATTAAGATCTCGCTATTCGCTAAAGAACGGTCGTAGAACAGTTTCTTACATATCAACCCGCTTTGAAATAAACATGGGACAGTTACAAAAGTGTCACAGAGAATTAATTTACTAGTACCTGTTTGTAAAGAGATCGATCATCGATAGTTACGCAGATGTCGGCCGACTTTGTTTCACACGTTCATTGTCGGAGTATCTTAAATATTCTGTACAGTAGTTGTCTGTGACGGGGATATTCTCATTAAAACTTTATTTATTTGAAAATATTTTTTGATACGTAATTTATATGACGTGTAAATTGTAAAGATGAAGTTAGCTTAAATATCCTACAAAACTTATTATACAATTTAATACACACATAAATGCACGCATTCACACACGCACACAAGTGATATAATGATATAAGCCTTAACACATAGTTTCGGTTAAAATTAAATGTTAATTAACGTTTTGAAAAATGTAGTCTTCTAACAGAGAACAATGTTTTTCGTAAATATATGTGTTCTTGTAAATATTGTGAAAATAATATTAACATGGATTTTGTACAACAATAACTTAGTTAAATGTAAAATTATATTCACAACAGTGTACAGGGTAGTTAGTAACCCAACTATTTGAACTTACAGCGTTCTATAGTACAGTAGTAGTTGTATGACATGTAACCGTTAGCATTTAACATTTTAAATGACCATCCAGGTGCACACCACCTGTCCTGTCCAACGACAACATTAACCTTTAAAATGTCAGAAGTATCCTGGAATGTCCATATATTTTGCCAGTTACACGCGACGTATGTTGCCATGGAATATAGAAATTTCTTAATATAACGGCTTCCAAATTACGTATTTAGATGAAATATCCATCAGTTTTGGAGCTAGACTTCGACAAATATCATTGGGAAAACCGCGGCAAATTGAGCCAATAATTTGAGTTGTAGCGTGATAAGTAAAACACACAATTATTCTTAAAAATAATGTTTTAAATTCTACTACATGTACATATTTTTTTTCTTAAATATCTCCCATATACAAACCGGTATAAACCAGTTCAAGAACAGTATTCAGCTACTATTTTTAACTATAGATAAATAATATAAACTATAGATGTAAATATATTTAATTAAAAGTAGAAATCCTGTTTAAAAAATATTAGTTAACTTCTGAAGAATATTTCAAGTGAGATAGCATTGTTGACTAAGGACTATGGCTTATCTAGGACAAGGTAAGGGAATAGCGCAAACAACATAAAATGAAGTAAAGTAGCTGATTCTTATGCATTGGCACGGGAATAAACATTCTGTAAACCTCAATAAACGTTTACAACATGCTAAATACATGTTTCGTAGTCAAAATTCGACCGTAAGTTGTTTTGTCGATGTTTTACTTTACATTGACAATATTATATATGAAAATTGTACAGCAATAAAAAGGTTGCCGATTCCTTTATATCAATGGATGCTAGGCAACGCTTTGTTAAACTCTTTCTTTAATTTGGCTGAATTATACATCGTAATCGATCTTCCCACAAAAATGAGATATATTTTCACGATAAAAGGAGATTATGGCACTCTTCAACTTCCCAACTATCTCCATACCAAAAATCATCCCACAAGGTAGCTCCGCCACGCCGTAAAAGAACAGCAAACAAATAAACACACTTTCGCATTTATAATATTATATATGTATAGTATGGTCTTTATAAAATATATAATAAATGTAATGCATTATAAATACAAGTTTGCTTACCCCTCTTCTTATAAACTTAATCGATACCAAATCTCAAACTCGTACATGGCAACATTATTATTTAAAATGTATACAAAGGTTTTCCCTTCACGTATTAATATACAATGTGCAAACAAAAGCAGAAACAGATACCCAAAAATTTTTGTACTAAAGGTGAATAAATGCTTTGAAGTAAAAAAGATATATTACGTAACACTGAATACCAAAGTCACTGTTAAACATTTATAAGCCTTACTGCCATGATAATAAAGTAGTCCATATGAATTGTAACCTATTTTTATTCTGTAGATGCAGCAGTATTGTTAAAGTCGTTATATCACAAAATCAATTACTAGATAACAACTGTTTTAGTGTTGTATTAGAAAATAAAACGAATGTATTCTATTTGATTACATAAAACATGTTAAGCAACAAATCTGGCTGGTTAGAGTTCCGTGGAATGTTTTCAAAATTGTAATTTGGTTCTGAATTCAAATTTTTGAACTGGGTATGTATTGTTAATATTGTCAAAAGATATAAATTATATAATTGGATAAAGATTCAAGATAAATGTTGATCTTAATATTATTATCGGTATATTTTTATTTTCGTGAAACCTACCTGGCTAGTAGCTATCCTTTTGATTGATTTAGCCGCCAAGCAACTCGACTCGTTTTGGGCCGACGCAATGACACTTGCCTATTATAAAAATATTAATAGGTTATTTTGGTAAATTGTAAAAGGCCAAGTGAGAAATTTTATTTGTTTCTTTTTAAGAGGTCTTTGGGTCCAGTGTTATTATTCTCAACGGAGTACTTTTTAGAGGTCTTTAGGTCAGGGGTTATTCTTTTTAGTCCCAACGGAGTTTGTCGTAATAGTCAAATGCAAAATGTATATTGCCTGTTTTTTAGTAAAGATGATTTTTATGATTCCGATTTTATGGATCGTGAAAAATTTATTATAAATAATTATCATTTAATGGTTGGAAATAAATTGTGAAGAAGAAAAAGCTCGTCCCCGATCTATTAAGCAGGTGAAGTACAATCTAGGCCTCATGAGAAATGTGATAAACCCATGCCTTGTACAGGACCACTTCTGATTTGAAACCAATATCATTTTGTACGTTTAGATCTTCAATTGGATTGTCTATTATCATAAGTACAAATTGCATACATACATACACGCTGTTTTTTAATTACGTGATTAAAAAGTAAACAGAAGTCCATCCGACTATGCAAATTTGCATAATATATTATAATTACGTGTGATCCTAACAATAAAAAACTGCATAATTATGTCGAAACCGATGATATTCACGACTAAGACATAAAAAATAAACGCATGCGCAATTTGCTACTTTTACATAATTTTACGTGATATTTTTACATTTTTATTGCAATCTTAAAACTATATTTTTGTTAATACGGAACCTACGTCATTAAAAGAGTCGGTTAAGTCAATTACATAGCTACTAAATGACCGAAAACTACGATCATCGCTCAAACAAATGAAACTGTCAAGTTAACGCAAGAAAGCACCGAATTTATACTGATCGCTCTGTGTAAGACGTGAGATTACACACGGTATAAGTTACTCTATAAGTTACAGTGTAACTTTCGTTCATAATTGAAACTAGTGTAATCATCGTCAAAGTAAAAACTGACAGAAATTGATTGTCGCCGAAGTCATCACGGGACCGTAACGTTATGCGTATTTATTGTACTACAGGCCGCGGAATTATGTAACATCGAGTGAAACCGAACTGGCCCAATTCTTTTTTTATGAATTCAAATCTATGGTCGGTATGGCATATAATATTCATTTCTTATTTTTCGTCATAGTTTATTTCACAGTTCCTATGGTCTTGTCTCCATCATCGGACTAGCTTTGTGATTTACATACGTATACAAAATTTCAGCACAATTGAACACTGGGATATGAAAAAAAAACCTTATAAGTTTTGGGTACTGGCTGGTGAAACGAAATAAAGGCTTGTGATAAAAAATATTGTGTTACTAATGTAGCTAAGAATATATAAAAAACAATTGGGAGAAGTAAATTGATTGGTTCCAAGATATTGCCCCAAATGCAAATATATCCTAGAGACAGCGAATACACAAATAAAGTTCAATTACAGGATACTGCTCAACGAAGATCGGCGCGTTTTCAATTGAACTTTATTAATTGGTTGGTGAAATTGTAACCAACAAATTGCAATAGATCTAAATTAGATTTCACTGTTACGAATTAGTAAATCAATTTTATTGTTGACACAATTGTTCGCTGTTTGTTGCAGTTGTTGTTAGTTTTGTTTAGATTTTATGCTCTAGAGGGATTATTGGATTTTATGTTCATGGATTATTTGTTTTAAAATTTCAAATATAATTATTTGAATATATTTATCTGGAGTCTAAATATATATGCTTGTTTATGGCAAAATAAAGAAAAAAAAAGCACGTCGTTCTAGCATAGTCCATCTAACATTGTTATAGATATACAGAAAACAATATTGCAAATTAATTATCCTATTTGAAAGCAAAATAACTATGCAGTGAATTATCCTCTGAAATACGTCCTAAAAGTAAGTAAACGCAGTCAATAATAGACGAACACTAAACTAAAACATTACAAAGATATAAACTAGTGAGGTAACCAAAGCAATGCATTAGCAGCGACACAGAATATCCTTGATCTCGCGGTGCACAGTGTACCTTGTCTTTTGTCCTGTCAATTTACGCATGAGTGACACGCGCCAGATCCTGTCAGTCTTGGTACGAGCGAGTCTATTATGAGGGGAACGCACCTAATAGTATTGATTGATCCTTCGTCCGACTACTGAAGTTAATAATGGGTTTGTATTTAGGGCTGCCTCGTAATAAAATATCGTAGGTCGGATTTTAATTTAAGTCTCAAAAATCGCCATAAATAAATCGCTTAAGTAAATATATTTAGTAACTATGCGGTAGGATTTACCGACCTCATTGGCTCGTGCTAAATTAAAAAGAACTTTATCTTTATACAAATGAAATCCTAAGTTGACTATTTTGAAATTATAAATAAAAATATTTTTGATACTTTTGTATCTTAGAAATTTAATCTAACAAATTTTTATTTTTCTGACGATTGTGAAATATTACTGTAATGAGTATTAAAAACTGAATTGGAAGGGTTTAATTACAACCATTATCGTTAACGTAAAACCGTTAATTGAGTCACCAATTACCTGGACTTGGAAATAAATCTAGTTGAAGTAGAAGCCATTATGAATATGAATCTAGGCTTTTATAACCTAGATACAAGAAAGCAAAATCTCTCTCCTTAAACAGATAAATCCGAGTGATTAGTTTATGAGTAATAGGATGAATGAGCTATTTGAGCGTATAAAACCATTAGGCTATATTAGATTAGCTACTAGTAGTTATTAAAACTTGCATAAACAATTAATATTCTATGCATTTACTCATAAGTTTCATATATTCATGAATTAATTAATTTTTCCTATTTTGTCATCTCATGTCTTAGTTCCGGGAATACCTAAGATCTATTAATTAAAAGAAACTTCATTCAAAACATTGTAGATATTATAGAACGTCTCATGCTTAACTTTGTATTCACAAACAATACTATGAGGTTAAAGTGAAATAGAAAGAAAGGTTCAAATGTTTGTATTCCCATTTCTGTCTTACGCATTGTTCAAGAAACTAGAGTGAGGTAGATGGAAATAAAACAATCTTTCCTTTCTTTCTATTTCACTGTGAGACCTCATAATATCGTTTATGAATGCGAGGATTATTTTTACCTTCTTTTAAGAAACCCTAGAAAAATATGATGAATATTAGATCGTAAAGAAATATTTCCATAGATTCTAATCCATTTAATGAATTTGGAAAATAAGAACCAGGAAACATGAATAAATAGACATTAGAACCAATTTCAGATCCCATGGCCTCTGAAATGTATTACACGTATTACATACAATCAAGGACGTACCCAGGTACGATAGATCCAGAACTATCGCGTACAAGTAGTTCGATTACATTACTGTCATTCCACCTCCAACGGTCAATTACAAATGTACACAACTTTGCCTCGTAATCATGCCCCCAGGCCATAATGACACGAGAACATGCTATTGCCAACCCACGGTTCTAGAACGATCCTTACTTGTTTCAGGACGTAACCATTGATAATGTTTTTTTTATTGAGCATGAAATCGTACAAATAAAATTAAGGATAACAACGCTGTTTCAGGATGGCGCTTCTTAAATTATCTAAAATGGCCGCTGTTATGTCATGTACATCGCTTTTTTGCTTCCATAACGTGAGAAGTTTGAAAAATCAGTTTTTTTTTTAATTTTATTAGATTAGCCATTTTTGTACTCAAAATCAAAACATTTTTATGATTTGAGATAGCTATGTTTGTACGTAATGTACAATAAAGGTAAAAAAATTACATAATTAAGTAAAATATTTTTTTGTAAGTTAAAAAATGCTTTACTGTAAAATAGTGTTTTAAGATAACACATTACTGAAGCAAAGAATCGATATATTTCTTTATCTTTATAATTTCTTTAAAGTGTATATGTGTGTGTTGTAAGATCCAATTTTTTTAATTATAAAGACTGTTTTTTAGTTTATTGAAATCATCATTACAATTATTGCATATTCAATAAAAAGCGAAAAACAATAATTGCACTGTAACAAGCGAAATATCAAATAAAAAACACGTACGATTTCATAATTGTTACTGCGTAAAACATCTTTGTAATGTAGGTTAGCATAATTTGTGCAACAGTAAATGATAAAAATAAGGGCCGATTAAAAAACAGTATATCGTTTTATAAACAAAACATTAGGTAATTTTATGTCTGGTTATTAATGACAAAATAATTTAAAAGTAAAAAAACCTAACAAAGTGGTTTTATAATCCACTTAAATAAAAAACATTTAATATGCACCGATGAGTTCCTAAATCTGAACCAATTATGAATGTAGCTATCACATTTGAATGATATAATGTCTAAGTTGCTGAAACTTAAAGAGTTCCCTCCATTGAATAAACCTTATGTGTAGTATTACTAATATTTATTATAAAATACTTTTACATTGAAACCAAAGCAATACATAAAATTTTAACTCCTTAAGATAACATGAATTAGTTATACATTAGCTTCCAATTAGACCCAAAAAAAATCTACTAGTTAAATAAAAGATTTAAAAATTCACTTCACTTCGAGAACTATTTTTCACCAAAAATATATATTTTTTTAATCAAACTATTTATATACCGGGATTATTGTTTTTAATTTTCATGTATACCCCTAAACTTAATTTTGTAAATGGTAACTAGATGAATTTTTGATAAAATTCAAAATCCATGTAATAATATTGAACTAATAAACACATAAACAGAAAGATATTTTGTTCTACAATATTTGGTATAGTTGTATGTAGGAAATCACCAAATTACACGAAACTGGAGAAAGGAAAAAGATTTGTAGGGTCTTGTGTTATTTAAGCAAACCCGAGCGGAACTAATGGTGATACTTCGATACAATGCATCGTTATGGCCTTCCGTGAGACCGCTGGAAACTAATCATCACAAACCAGTATAAATCTAGATTACTTAACTAACGTTAAACCATACTTAGCCATGTTGCCTAACGACTACGGCTGGCAACAATACTTAAAAATAAATATTACAACGATCCTAACGTATAAGTGTGACGCACAGCAGCGCTGCCTGGTGTCAATCTAAACAAACTATTACGAATTTGTTAAACTATTCGTTTATTAACAACATTCAAAATATGGCACCACCTATTTACGAGAAATATTTATATTTTAAACAAATCCTGCACGAAGTATCAGATTATCATTATCATAAAAAAGTAAATCATCCGGTTAGTTACAAAACAAAATATTTCAGCTGTCTACGATGATAGTAATTGTAAATCAGCTTGTAAAACTTCACCCCAACATATGAAGAAGATAAGTCATATAAAAGTTTATAAAAACATTTTGAGTAGACAAAAATATAAAAAAAGTCACTTACAATGAAGATATTTTGATGAAATTTCATAGAAACTACACCATCAATTGCCGAAGTTGTTCATAGAATGACCTTGATAATGAAAACGCGTCAAGCAAGAAATGAAAGTAAAGCAGATTCGTTTTCTCTTTTAACAATTACGACACTTACGACTATTATTTAACGACTATAGTCCATCTGTGGCATAGTTGACGAGTCTGTGGCAAACGAATGTGACAGGTAAATGTTTGTCCTCGAGTATTGAGTGTTTGTATTTAATTACTGTAAGTCATCTGAAACGCAGAAAGTTCTATTGCGAGGAATTAAGCGTGTGTGTGTGTGGAAATAAGAAAGAGATGGAGAGTGATACTTCGAGAAAGAGCGAAAAGGAGGATTAAGTCGTAGTTGAACCTAAACAAATTCAAATCACGTTACAATGTACCGTACAGAGGGCCAAACTCAACGAGTCCACACTGGCCGATAAGTTATCAGCGTTGTCTGGCGAGATCATTCTATTGTTGCAGTAGAGACAATGAGCATTGTGCTGTACTGCTTCATTCAGCGATGACCTTGCCAGCATGTCTATGCAACTTTATTGGGTCAATTTTTCTAATTATAGCTCTGACGTAATTACAAATGATATAGCTAATTTCTCTCGTTCAGCACCGATAACTTGGCGATATATTATGCTGTTAAACGATGACATTAATATTGCATATATGCGATTTTCTTGCTAATATGATGCAAAATAAATTCAACGTATTTATTAAGTGCATGGTGAAGCGTATCGCAGTGGATAAGATTCGATTTATTGATAGGAGTGATAAACAAAATTATTTTTAAAAACTTACTCATGTACCGTGAATATAAAAGTACGCATTTCTTACTTTTAATCCTTATTAGGTGAAAGTATTTCTAGGTGGCATTCTTTTCATTTTCAATTCTAAATGTCAGAGGGCGACATTTTTTTTTAGGGATTTGAAATAAAGAAAAGTTACTTAAAGTCTCCTCATCTATTACATTAGATACTTACTTAAAAAGGAGAAAACTGATTTCACTTTCGAAAATTGAAAATAAATTCAATTTACTAGTAGATGCAATATTTTAGTATACTACTTAATATTGAATATTATTCAAATTCAAATATCAAACCCACCACAAACATTTATAACAGCGCATTAACGCTAAATAGTATCGGCAATAACTACGTATTATAGAATTGTAATACTGAAATATTCAGAGCACCTAGTATTAAATTACAGTTGACTCTACGCAGCACAATTCCACCTTGATTTAGATATCGTAGCAATAAATCTCATATCGGCAACCTCAAGGACTATTACAGCTATTTATAACAAGACTGAAGTGATCGCCAGTTCAATTCTTAAACTCGCAACATTAAACAATATTCCTTTACACCTCACTAACATTAATCTAACGTCCTATTAAATAGTTTATTTCAATAAAGATGATGCTTATAATAACGTAGCGGAACTTGCTTGTGATACCAGAAAGATAAGTCCAAATACAAATTAAAGGTTATTTGATAGAGATAAAGGATTTTTGATATCACATTGTCCTTCGTACATTTAGTCTACTTTACGAGTTTTTGTAACCTAGATACATAAAGTAAAACAATAAGCCGAAAGAAAAATCCCACGGAACGCGGTCCTTTTTCCTTATAGGTCGAGCAACTTATGAAAATTTACATAAAAAACCAGAAGTATAGATTCAGAGATCTGTATTTTATAAATCTAAATGTTGACTACTAATCCTAATGATTATTATATGTTTTATTATTACTTAATTTTGACTTTAATAATTTTAATGAACAACTTTGTGGCACTTATTAATAAAGCATTAAGATTTAAAGTCAAGTTAATATTTCAAGTTTGTTTCTACAACTGATTGTAAGTAAAACAAATACAATGATACAACGATTGTTTGGCTTGTGAACAAAAAGGTCGTATACCATGTATGGAAAACTCTGACCTCAATAATTCTAATTACATACTTAATATTTATATCTACGAGATTCATCATAAACAATTTTATAATAAGCCATAAACATACCAATCCTTAATTGTTTATAATAATGACATTATATCCGAATATGGTTTTAACGTAATTTAATGGTCCAAGTGAAGATCGTTTAAATCTGGTACGTGATACAATTTTGTCCAACTACGGCAGACGCGATTCTACCGAATCCACGAAAGAAGCCAAATACTTGGAACTTCATGATGACCATGCAATTTAATAAGATAAAAATACAATCGTAACTTACAAAGGAAATATAAAGAAAAAAGATTCCGCTGTAGAGTTAATAACAAATGATAATCTTATTCAAGCCAAATGTACAATAAAGGAAAACATTTAGTAAGTAAATTCAAGTAAGTAAAAGGTACAAGTAAATAATGTAAGTAAGACAGTCAACGACACGACTTTATCTAGATAAGTAGGGTAAGGTAGGGAACGCACATTTTTATTATGTGCATACATTTTAGAAAGATTTTATCGATGTGAGAACCCGATGAGCAAATGTATGTGTGTGTTGTTGCACAAGTGAAAAGGTAATCTCGAAAACATAAAAAAATAAAAAATCTCATTACCAGTTCAACACGAACGTTGTAAATGGAAATTAAGTATAGAATTGTCAATCAATGAAATAAACAGATATGAAAAATTTATAACGTTTCTACACTTACATAAACGTAATCTTAAGTTATAGAATTATCACCTAGATACTATTTCAATAGAGTGTTATTTTAAATTATGTATTGATCAAGAAACAGTTCTGAAAGTATATCTGATAACAGTATTCGGAATGTAGATATCGAATGCAGGTGCAGTAGAATTGAACACAGCAAGGTTTGTGTACACGGTTAATTAGCCCGGCCCTTGCAACCTCACAGGTAATGCGGTCAGCAAGGTGTTAATCAAGTTACAGACCAAAAACTTGAATATAATCGAACCGGCACTGCGAAGAAGGCTTCAATGTAACAATGGTACAGCATTCATAATTACCAACTCAGCGGTTAATAATTAAAAAAGAAATTAAGGCTATAAATACACTTTACCCTGAACCCAATCGGATGAATAAGTGTGAGAATCGGTTATCGATTTACACCCTTAAGGTCGAAGTTGTTGTTTTGACTAAATAAATGAAATTTGCAATTTGTGTCGCTATTTAGTTTAAAACGGTCATGGAAAATTAAACCTACTTAAATAATGTAAAGGTTAAACACAAATAGTAAATTTAGACTGTTAATATTTTTGAAAGTTCAGATAGTAGTACCTAGTGGTAATAAGAATTTTAAACATGTAAAACACCTTACTAAGTGCTTTAAAGCAAAAAAAGAATATATATTCATCGTTAGGAGTTCCCAACGTGGCCTGGCCCAAGTAGCCTGGGACCAATGACAAGGGAAATATCAATTCAAACTTATACAAATTATAAGCATTCACATCAAAACTAAATCGATAATTATGTAAAATTTCAACTGGAAGAGGCAAGCGGAAAAAGTACTAACTGCAAATAAATTAAAGCTTGTAAAAATAAAAGTAAAGACCAAATCTTAAGATAATAAAATAATAACACTTATTTATGATTTGATGTTCTTCTTATCTATACTTTTTTAAGTTTCGAAAAGTAACCTAAGGATATAAAAATAACAATCGAACATGAAGTTAAGTAGCACGGAAACCAACAAAAGCGTCATAATAATATAAATCAAGAAGACAAATAATAACTCCAGATATAAAATTACACAGAAGTAAATTTTCAACAGTAAATGGATAGAGAGAATAACTTAACACTTTCACCAATTAAATAGAAATTCACAAAACGGCGTTCGATACTGACAGAACGGTTGAATCTATCTATCACATCATCTCAATTATTGCATTGCCCAATACAGGCCTCGACATAATTCTTCAAATTTGAATAGTACTAAGCTTCAATGGACACTTAACAGATGTGTTGGTCGGTCAATATTTACTACCTATTGTAATTTGTACACGAATGTTGTAATGAAGGCCACACATGATGCATACAATTTTAATATTCTGGAAATTCCATACGAACAAAGTGCCGTGAAATTTTCTTTCTTGTAGTGTTAGCTCGTTTATACCGTGTCTCTTTAATTTCCCTTCAAAACAGCATCATTCTATATTTTTTCTCTACTAGCTGTGGTTTTAAGTTCTTCTTTTTAGTAAAGTATCTATTCATTAAATACAACTTCCGCCTTATTTTATTTCTGTGTTTTATTACCAAAATTAGGTACACGTGTTATTTTGTGCACTACCATGTATTATGGAGTACAAAGAATTTGAATATCTCCTCTAACAACAGGATTTATAGCTAACACAGTTACATGTCAATTAATAATAGCTTGTGAAGAGCATATGATTTATTTTGTATACAACGTCAAATAATGTTCTCACTGTTACATCTGAAGGTTAACACTTACCTACGTGTCAAGGTGTCGCGATATTTTACCAGTCATGATCTCAGTAACGATGTAACAACTTGCGATAAAGTTGATAAGTATGCTTAAGCGCTAGTCAAGCAATAAGCACAAGGACAAACAATATTTGATCTCGAAGTATGAGTAATTGAAATCATGATATTTTGACAATTTAATTGCGTCATAGTCTTTGACTCTGATGTTCTACTTAAATCCAACCTACGCCAGATTTACTTCAATATAAATATTGTTTTTAATGTTCTTTCGAAAATAGCTTGCCTTTTTATTATAGTTTTATATGTTATAATAATGAGGAATACTGTCATACAACTACAAAATATTTATTTTTCAATGAGCAAATCGGAAAATTGTACATACATGGCAATATAATAGGACCGATTTCGTACTTTCCAACGATGACAAAAAGGGTTTATCTGAATTAAAATAAAGATTGCCATAACTATTAGATGAACACCGCGTGTTTTAGAAATCCCTCAATAGATGGCACCTTTACTATTTTTTTAATCGCCCAAATAAGATTTTTATAGGTTCTATAAGTAAAACTGTGTCATTAAATTGTCGAGTACTGGAATATTAAAGAATTTTTGTTTTATACCACATTTTATGGCTTGCACAATAATATTTTGATATCTGACGAATGCCATTGTTTTGATTGATCAATCATTCTATCTGTTACAACACTGATAATCATGTCAAGTAAATTTGTAAGTGAATACGATAAAAGTTTCGCTTAACGATATCATTCGATATCATGACACTGAGATTTAAATTGAACTAAACATTAGACTCTTTAAACATTAAGTGGTTATTAACCAAAATTTACGTCCCACACGTGTTTAGAAATTAGTTGATTCATTCATCTTGCTCTATGTACATAACACTACAAGTGAATGGACCGCCGGTGCGCGATGCACGTTCGATATTCGTTCTCTAATGCCTTTGTAGTGCTGATGCGACTAAATTTATGTGTAAAGAGTTTCCATATTAAATCTATGCATTAATATATAAATAATATATTACATATATTATACCTATTTATTCACATTTTAAGATAATTACAAAGGACAATCAAGACTTTAAAATTTTAAGTAGTACCGAATAAGGTTGATAACATTATTTATTTTTAGTACCTTGCGATGTATTCTTTTTATATCTTAAAATGTGAATAGTGAATTCTTGTATCTTAATCTAGTATGTTTTATTAAACAACTATCTAATTGATAATAAAACTATATTACGTAATATATTAACGAAAAATTTGCACCGCAGATTGAACTCGCTTAGTTTTTTGTTTTAAAGTAATTCAATCATCCATTGAAATGAGACGCACGACTGCATTCACTAGGTTATTTATATTTAATTACAAACTACACACACGGGTTGAGATAATTTGTATAATTTGCAACGAAGCCAAGCTTAATAAATGTACGGTGCTTAGATCTTAAACAATATGTTATTATCGCAGCCGTCTTTTTAGAATGTTGAATACGTACCTTCTCAGAAAATAATACAATTCTGACCTGGCACGACAGCAAGAGGAAGTGACATTTATATTGTTTCATCTTTATTGTTACCATGGTCTAATATTGCCAACTACAGTTATGAAATGAAATCTCAAATCAGATATTTAATACAGAGGTAGTTATCGAGGCCAAATGAAAAAGGTAACAAAAAGTTCCTAACTACTACTCCGAGGTTCGTAGAACAAGCAAAGTTCACGGCGTTTGCCCGTTGAATGTTACGAGTAAGAATATTTTCTCTACACCTACAAATAGAAGAAAACCACATTACTTACGCTTAGTGCCGAGAGCGAATTTGACTCGGAGGTAAAAAATAATAAAGTTAACGGCACCGCTTTTTTATGGGCACTGATCGCACCGTAGTCGTTTTTTAGATCGGTTTTTGCACATCTGGTCGGTCGAAATAGATTCTTCGTAAATACACATGGCACTTTCGATAGATGTAAGTGAAGACACAGTCGAAGTGGGCGTGAAAACGCTTCTACGAGTATGCAAATTAATGACACAAAACTGCCGCACACAAGCGTAAGATTTAAATACTGCTGTTGTGTAGGTTTTGTCAATTTTTAAATTACAAGCAGATATAAGATAACAAAGTTAACTTGCAAAGCAGGACACAATTCGGACATCCTCATTATTACGTGCGATCCAATTACATGCAAAGAATTCGTACTGTATTTAAGAAGTTTACGTAAACTACCAAACGCCCGTTATAACCTAGTTTAGCGACTGTTCGTCGTATAATAATAAAGCTGCTTCATTGTACATAATTTCTATTATGTCTTTTTTTTAGGTATCTGTCAATTGTTTTCATTATTATCAAAAATGTAATCTTAATAAGGTAGGCAGTTTTTAGTTTCTCCGGATTGACTTCATTGTATCGATTTGTGCATGGCCGTTCTGATTACTAGATTATGATAGAGAAGTATTGTTTATCAGCTGACCGATATTTTTAATGTCTCAGCAAGCTAAATTTCGTTTGCTGTAAAATATCGGTCCATGTTCTATAGAGACCAGGGCAAGGACGGTCGCAATATCGTTGCAATTTGATATAAATTCAATTACCTGCTTATCTAGAGATTGCAAGTTGCAAATATTTCGCGAATTAGATTTGATTTGGGTTTCGTAAAGTAGTTGAGCATCTTGACATGCTTTATGAATACAAATTAGATTTCATTGAACTATTCTTTCAAAACGACCTTGAATTTTTTCGAATAATCACGGAAATCCACAGAGTAAGTTACTTACTGAAACTTTTGATAGCACTGTTATTTGCAGCCGACCTCGAGAGGCAGAGACCAGTCCTCCTCAAACCGATCTATATAACGGAAACGATGAATCCAGTCACTCACACTGAACACAGCACTGAAAATCAAGTTATCACTTCACGAATGTCCTGCCACGGGCCCCGACTAAACCCGTTCTGGAGGGCACCGAATTCCGGTTTTAGGAAAGGTCATTCTTATCGTTAGCCGAATGAAAAGAAGACAGTTCCACTTCAACAGTGTTCGGGTTGAAAGGAAAGTCTAAAGAAAGTTTCGTGTGTTAAACTTTTTTCGCGATCGGAGGATCGGCGTCGCGGCGCCGAGCGACACGAGCGTCGCAAGCGGAGGCACGATGCAGACTGGCGCGCAATGTTAATTTTAACGAGTGTGCAGTCAAAGCCTCCTCGTCGCCACACATACTTCTGTGTGAGTGACGAACTTGCAGAATCCTCTACTGCGGCACTCTCGCGACACGTTCCAGATTAGCGCGTTGTTTTCATTGCTTAGTCACCAGAAGCGATGGTCATTTAAACTTAATAAGAGCAGAAATCTACAATAAAAAGCAACAAGTTGTTGTTGAAGGTTATTGGTGTAGCGTATGGGGGCAGGGCATCAGGTTCTGGAGCTTTGCTCATTTATTGTTGTGGGCCTGCAGCCGGGTGCATAGTTTTATGAAATTGGTTTTTTGCTCTTATCGTCTGGTGGGTCCCTAAGGAGAAGTTGTTTTATGAGGCCGCTGAACTTTACCATTAATTACGTTTGCACATTTGTATCTTTTACTGTCATACTTATGATTTTATTAATATTGTTTGTTGCTGAAGAATGCCAAGTTTTATTTAAATATTCATTCAAGAACAATTGTATATTGCTCGGAACAATATATAATTTTAGTTTAAGAGATACTGGTCATAAAAAATCAGGTAAGTTTCTAAAGAACATGATAATTTTAAAGATGTATTTAATTACTTTTAACTCATTAACAACCAGTTGCGTAAACGGACTTTAAATATTAACGCTACTTTAAACGTAATGCTTCATTGAGTCTTTTGCACAACGTTATTCTTTGAAACAATTATAAAACAGGTAAATAATAACTAATGATATTAGTAACAATAAAAAAAATATTCTGTGCAATGATTTAATAGAGCATTATAATTTGGAGAAACAAACTTTAAATATAATTACTATATTTAACTAGCCGTAAAGTAAGTTCATACAATGGTATAATTGTGATTATTATAATTAGGTTTATAATGATTTAAAAGGTATATATTTTAACTTTCGCTATTACTGAAAGCTAATATGGTACTGATAGTTGGTAAGTTACTGCAGGTTGGGATCATGACACTATAATCTTAGTTCTTACATCAAGTTTAGTTATTAACACGAGTGATATCTGATGAATATTAATACTGCATTATTTTATAGATATTTTATGAAAATCCTCCTATGGCGAATGGTTGGGATATCTTTGTACAATATGTTTTCAATGTTATTAAAATTTCATCACGTCGTAAGAAAAAGATTCGTTAAAAAATTAGGTTCGAGTTATTTTGTAACAATGTTTCAAACAATAAAAAAATTTTTTTTTTTTTTAAACGATGGAGATTTTTTTTTTGTTCCTTGTTAATTTGTTTCAGTTTTAATAGCACCTTAGACATATTTTACAAATACTTATCGAAAATACGGAAATACTTTCGGGGCGATGGATTAGATTGGATTATTGCCCAAATATGATATGAGTTAGGATGAAAAACTAAATAGTTTTTTATAGTGTTTTCCAAACATGATATTGTTGAATTGTGCATTATGCAAAGTGGCATTAATTAACAAAAACATTTAAACAATAATTATATCCAATGTAATTAAAATATTTTTGAAAATAAATTAACGGATATAATTCATACAAAAGCATAGAAATATACAAATTGTTTATTTTTAAATATTATTATTTTGTCCTTGAAATAATTTATAAGATTAACACACAGAAAATTTTATGATCTTTGACGTACGTTTGACGAATATTTAATAATTACAAAAAATGTTAAAAATATACATATTTTTAAATTTCCTCACA
>DWPA01001036.1:0-20428 GCA_018251375.1 Calpodes ethlius
TTGTGATAAATAATAATCGTTTTATGATTCACATTATACAATTTTTCTTGCGCGCATGCGCGCGTGTTTGATGCGTGCGTGCGTGCGTGCATGCGTCCGTGCTTGCGTGTGTGTGTGATCTCTATATCACACACTCTATATGGCACACATATCCGGATAGAGATTTTTTGATTTGCGTGTATTTTACGCCACGCGAAGCAGGCGGCGGTCAGCTACTGAGTATATAAAATAATAATATCTATGTTGTCAATTGTAACAGTTTTATTGTCAGGAACGAATCTGGGTATAGTATCAGGTCATATTAATCGTAAATTTGCATTGGACGTAAAGTAACATGATAAGAGAAAGTTATCGCAATTCAGCTTGTAAGATTAGTAGACCCACGTAAGGAAAACATTGAAATTTAAATACAAGGGTGGAAAAATAAACAGTAAGTTACTTAGGAACGGTAGTTTCCAAATTTACGTTCGTTAACTCCAACAATAATAGTATTATCACTAAAAGCTATGGAACTTGTATAAAACTGTGTCATTAAGTATTATTTACCAAGCCCAAATCACCTGTCAGCGCTGTCACCCACATTAAAACCGTATTACCAATGTGGTGAATATCATGCCTGATGTAGCGTGACTTACTTTGACGTGGAATTAGTAAAATTTCTGTGGTAATTTATACATTCGCCGAGCCCGTAAGGTACTTGGTAGTAGCCCTGCCTGCGAAGCTAAAGGTCTCGGGTTCGATTCCCGGCCGGGGCATTTATGTGACATAAATATTTGTTCTCGGGTCATAGGTGTTAGTAACGTGTTATTTGTATTGTCCATGCCGCCCGCGACACAGGCAATCCTGCGGGGGTGAGTGTGTTAGCGTTTATTATTATTGTGTTAATATCTTTAAATTGAATTCAAATATAATATTAAAGTTAGTATTAACAAATTTGACGCAATAATAAATTAGGTACAAGCGTGTCGAACAGGAATTAAACGTTGATTTATTAAGTTGGTTGCCATTTCATATACAGATTATAAGGCAGTACAACTTTTGTAATGAGGTAAAGATTTTAATTAAACCACGAGACTTTTTCTTTTTAACTATGTTTACATTATTATTTACTTATTTAATTTATTTGTTAAAATGTATGCTTTGTTGATTTAAACAATCAAATACAATAATAACTAAGTAAATTATGAATAATTATGTATAGTAATATTGTGTCTTCGAATCTACATTCAATGCGAAGGATAGGACGTCTACCTGTCAATAAAAGTCTCATCAAAATCGGTCCAGCCATTTCAGAGTTTAGCCAGAACAAACAATCAGACAGACAAAAATTGTAAAAAATGTTATTTTGGTATATGTACCCTATGTATATAGTAAACTGCGGTTATTTCAATATCACAAACAGACACTGCAATTTTATTTATATGTATAGACTGGCTTACAATGGTGTTTGAGATTGTTGAGTTGTATATGGGATGGCATGCGGGCACTGACCTCAAAAAAAATTGTAGGAACGATGAAAGAAAATTATATACGCAATGAATTCATAATCACCTCATTTGTAGTCGGTAAAAAAAAACATTTTATATTTTGTAGTGAAGTATCTTCAATATCTATCGATATCGAGTATTCAATAAAAATTGAGCTTACCAACTCATTACTCTCCGTTATCAGCTTCATGGAATAAATTGCGGAAACTAGCATTGTCGCAGTAAATTCCGTTTCCCAGTTAAGCGATGTACTCGATCTTCGTTCCCTAGCGCCTTCTGTTCCGCTGTTTTTTCCGACTCAAATTCAGGACTTTAATTTGAAACTTTCAGCTCCAAAGGCTGATTTATTGAGTGGATCAATCTATTTATTTTGTATCTTTTTGACATACAAAGGAATGCCCCGAGTTAGTTGATATAAAATGTACGTAAAAATGCAATTAAATTTGAATTAGGTTCGACTTAATTTATCACTATCTATCTTTGAGCTCTATTGGTAATTCACACTTGAACTCAGTTATCTATCTTGAATCTCTTGAGCAAACGCTTTCTTCTGCAGTGTTTTTTCTTGAGTGAGCTTCAACGAAATGGAATTAAATTTCTCGTATAGTTGGAATATGGTTAGATTATTTGAAAAAAAAGAAAACAGTAGCTTAGCATTTTAAACATTGGTCTATTGAGAATGTGTTCCTGAGCTTAAATCCTGGATGCACCAAAATTACGTGCGTATTACAATTTAATTATCACTTGCTTCGGTGTTTTCAACAATGTTTTTCACATTAAAGAAAATTTGCACACTTTAGGGTTCTCCTTAATGTATGTTGTTCTTGGTCAATATTAAGTTTAATACTGTTTATTAAGAAGTCACAAAAATAATATATTGTTTGTTTAATAAAACTAAGCCTCCGGCGTGCGTCCGACATTCCACCATAAATCATAATTACAATTTTTTTTCATATTGACTGTATGTATTTGTAATCATTTTCAGTTTGATTTTAAGCGTAAACAAAAGTTAGTTTATATGTGTGTATATGTTATGTGTGTGCGTGTAAAATGAATGGTAATGTGCGCAATGTTTATATTTATAAATTTTATATGTTAATAACGCAACTAATTATATAAAAATAAATATTTGTCTATACGTCCTTTATAGAATCGTAAACTATGCATTTAATCATGTGGTGATATTTAGCAAAGATGTTGTGTATAAGCTCACGAAGGTTTCTAAGTTGGTACGACCAATTTTGGACAGTTGGCGCTACTGTTATTATAATTAATTTATTTTAGGTGATGGCGTAGCAACGCGCGCAAGGTTCTGCTAGTATTATATAAAAATAACCTGCACATCTTCTTCATGTTAACATTAATTGTGTTTTCCTATTCCTCTGTTCTCGTAATAGTCTTATTAACGGATACAAATTGTTTACTTTATATTCTAATATATAGATAATAATTGGTGTACGAAATACAAGGAAATTGCGGAAAAATCTACAAAGGAATTTTAATTGTTGATTTACATTCGTTCCGGAGCCAGTGTGGAGCCGGTACGAGGAGCTCTAACGGAGTATAGAGGGGGATTGACTAAATGAATTACTTTGGGCGACATCCCTTGAAAATCTATACATCATTATCATCATGTAGGTTAAAATAAAATAAAAATAAAAGCTGTTAGCAATCGATGAATGCATGTATAATATGTAGACATTTAAGGAAAATAGTTGAAATTTGTATAAACGTAATATATCTAACAACAACTTTGTTCATTGTATATTTTCTGTGCCTGTGTATTCTTATAATAAACTTGGATGAATATCCAGTTTTCTCAATTTGTTCGCAAATAAAGATACCAGTATAATAATTTTAAGAATCTTATCCTTTTTTTAGGGTACGTTACAAGGCAAACGTTTTACAAAGCGAATCTAGGGAGTTATTAGTTGCATGTAAAGTAATTTACTTTTCCTTTAAATTTCAGTTATTTTTTGCTCAAAATCTTGCTTATTTACGCCAAGCTAATTACTATTATAATCAGGAACAAATCTTTTTCGTAGAGATTGCTTTTCAAGATATTTAAAATGAATGTTTACAAATTATACAAAGTCGTGTTTCGTTTTGTGAAATTTCGTTTTCTAATTACATTTGATTTGTGTTTCGTTTCGTGATAAGATTTAATCACAGTTTAATTTTATTACTTGACAAGATTTTGTAAACGAATTCGCCCGCATGGAATTAGTTGTGGTAAAACATGGGCTAGTGTAGAATCCACCTATTATATTAGTATATAATAAACAGTGATGTAAAGATTAAGTTTTAATTTATTCCTTATCTATGTACTTCGTTTCATGTTTACGGTGGTTATTAAGGTTTTTTGATTGCTTTGGAACAATGAAAGTGGTGAAAGTTAAGTATAATAGTATTTGCCCTAGTTTGAAATAAGAGGAGTCTAATCAAAATTCAAGAAAAAGAAAATAAAAATAGTTATACACCAGATAAACGCTTTTGATGTGCAAAACATTTCAAACTTTTCGGTTCATCGTTGAGGAATTCCTTCGTCTGGAATTATTCATAATTGAATTATCAGATCATACTTGCCTTACAGATGTTTTGTCATCGCATCTAATGCAGTGTATCAAATTTCAGTTTTTTAGGATAAGAGGAATTCTAATCCAGCTTGCAAGATTTGACCTGAACTAATACACTTAGAAACAAATAAACATGACAATTTAAATAAAACTTATTTTAGTAGATGGTTTTAGATTACAGTTACATAATTAACAAAAGAAATAAATAGGATTTGAACCAAAAAAAACGAAGACGTTCTTCTAACATATTAACTTACGTAACAAAGTAGAGGAATATTTAAACAACTTTATTCGCAAGCTTGTAAAATATTCACGTTATTTGGCCAAATGTCAAGTCTTAAACTTGAATTACAAAGCAATAAAGTTGTGAAACAGTATGGTATGTAACTTGTACGTAAAGTTATTTTGAAGTACATGGCGATGCCGCGGTTCAACATTTTAACACATTCTTAAAGTTAATGTTTAGACGTTCATTTGGTTATTGAGTAAACAAATGCTTACAGTCTCACACCCTTTAACGATAGGACAGGATTAGAACCCTGTGTCGCAGATGGCATGGACAACACAAATAAGGCATTACTAACTGTAACCCAAGAGTAAATATTATGTGTCACATAGATATCTACCCCGACCGGGAATCTAATCCCAGACTCCCTGGATCCGCAAATCCCTACCAACTAAGCTACGGGGTCTTCAAAGCAACTTTAGTTCCTTTTAAATTTTTTGAAGCTATTACCAAAATATTTAAAATATTTACCATAAATTATGCTTTCCTTTCTACCTTCCGTTCCTATGTAATTTGTCCCTAGATTAATCTCTAGGAGAATTAACTCAGAGAGGTAGAAACAAGCTACTAGACTGTATAGTCAGGATTGACTTATGGTATACAAAAACTGGAAACTTTCAAGCAGCAAAACTTGCTTAAGGACCCTCGTCCGTTGTTTTGCAGTGTCCGCCACGGGCAGGGGATCTCGGCTAGAACTTAGGAAGCAATTCTTTCAAACCTAAAATTGTAATTTTTTTCCTATATTTAAATCTTCTTTAATTTGAGTAACAATAAGTTACTCTCGTGTTCTCACAAAGGTCACAGAAGCATCATAGTTTCTGATTTCTAAAGATTTCACGTGTATTTAAAAGTTTAAGTATAAAATTCAAAAACACTTCAACTTTTAAAGATGCTTCGCTTCGAAGTTAGTTCTAGTGAAAATAGTATTAAATACACTGGAAACAACTCTTCACCACTTTCATTGCACGAAACTAAAAGCTTCCCTCGCTTAATTCTTGTGAAATAGTGCACATGAAGTTTGCAGTGAGTATATTTTTACGGTATAAAATAGCTTAAAACTTCGTGAAACTATGAGTACATGTTTTTGAAATGCGGAAGTACTTAAACGAGTTTTGAGTTTCGAAGAGTCTTTAAAGATAATAACTAACATTAAACTTAACTAACATTAGTATGGTAAGATTCTTTATAATCTGTACTCTTACTAAACTTTTCAAAATTTATACTCGTGTTTATACTGAAGGTTCTTAAGTAATTACTTGAGAGGAAGTAATTTACTTTTTATTTTTTTATTTATTACTTCCTCTCAAGTAATTACTTAAACAACTATTTTAATAATTGAATAAGTGATACAAGATGCAAGTGCAAGATACACGTGTTAGTGTCTGTCCATACGTGCGACAGTGACGCAATAAAAAGTCACATAGAGAACGTTTTGCGGTCCAAATGTGCGACGTTGCTGCGACAGATGCAAGGACAACGCAGCGATATCCTAAAGTCTAGCGGAATATTACGTTATGACTTTTTTTTTTCATAATATAAGTCAGTGCTTGACTACTATCCCACCTGATGGTAAGTGGCTTCATACTTCATACTTAATGTTCGATTTTTTTTATTTCCACCATCGTTCTGTTTAAGGTCGTATATATATGATTACTTAAGGAATTTTGCCTCAAGAGTATTAAACTTAGATATGAGTCTCTTTCTACGTTGCGGTTCAAGGCCGGAATTAATCGAAATATAATAGGAAAAGCTATTGCTTTGTGTGGGTAATATAGAATATAGGGTTGCCATATTTTGTTAATAAAATCAGGACGCTCCCACTTCGAACCTAAAAAAAAAATATTTTCTCGTTACACTAAAGTTCTTCTATGTCTTGACTGTTCGTTCCTAACTTTGCCCATTACTTTTTATTTATGATGCGTTTGACATACGGAAGTCGGCGAAGTAAAAACTTTAATATGACTATATACAACGCACATTATGTGTGTTCTATAAAACACTGTTTTTTTAAGATCATTTCATTTCACACAGTAATGAGTTCTGTGGAAGTTTTGCGATATAAAGAACATAGTGATGCCTCCAACCAGTAATTATCGCTGACCAGTTTTGAAGCCATTCAACATAATAATATGATTCGCAATGATTTGGTCAGGGAACATTTTAATGTTCGTCCGGATTTCGAAAAAAACGACTCAATAACATAACAGTCCCGATGTATTTAGACGGTTGGCAACCATAGTATCGTATTCAACAATACTTCGAGGTCTAACAGTGAAATAGAAAGAGAGAACCGATTGTTTGTATAGCCATCTTCTTCCCTCTAGTTTCTTGAACAGTATCAAAGACTGTTTGTCTTACCTTATAGTACCTATCACTTATGAATACGTTAGTAATATACGATTGGTGACTTATTGTTGTGCTATTCGTGTTTGACCTTGGTGAAATATTGATATAACAATCATTCAGTATATGAGTCATAAATAACGTGAAACTACCTGTGATTTATTGATTGTAGTGGTCGTAGCGCAACGGTTTATGTCAATCATAATCGCGGTTGAACAACTGCGGGCGCTGTTGGTAGATGAATGGGGGATCATTAATGATAAAATTTCTTGAGAGATTTTTTGTTTTCGGCTACGACAAATCAGCGGTTCCGCTTGTTATCGTTAGATAATTATCGATCACAGATTAAATAAAGGTAATTATACTGTTTTCATTCTGCCAGAAAACAACAAAGCTTATATTAAAAATAAAAGTTATCAAAATATATTACAATACAAATATTTGGCCTCGTAATATCGAAATGGCACGGGCAGGACGTATTATTACAATGCTCTTTTTTTTTTCCTCCTAATTTCGTATCAGCATTTTTCTATACAGGGAAATTATATACAAAATGAACGGCATTTCTAAATTCTTTGCTAGCAAGCATTTAAACAAACAAACATACATACAAACCGGAATGTGATTTTAGCAATACCTTTTAATTTAAACACCTTAATGAATAAGGACTAAATGAATTAAAAAAGCATTGGAAAGGGATGGAAGGCTCCCTTGTAGATCGAATTCCCTTTCTACATTGCATCAGAAGATTTTGAACTTTATGTGAAATAGATAAAATTCAATTTTGAATTCCAATTATATATTATAATTTCCTTGGTGTTAAATTGTTTTAAATTTCCATGTTGGTTAAATTAAAATGTCACTGCTGTTTATTTTGTTTGAATACTTTCAAAGTATTTTATTTCTAAATAATTTCTGAAGTCTATGAGCGGTGATGACGTTATATTCAGAAAGTGTCTAAATATAAAAAAATGTCTCTGTCTTTGGAATTCTTAACGAAATTAGAGAGAAGAAGAAGGCAATACGAACAATCGATCCTCTCTTTTTATTTCACTGTGAGACCTCATAGCATTGTTTATGGATATCGGGAAGAAATGTGACTGAATTTATATTTTTCTATATATTCGACAAAAATAGTGGTTACAAACACCAACATAACTTCAGTTTATTAATTCAGTCTTTAACTTTAGTAAATTTTTAATAAACTTTAATGCTTTTATTTACTTTTAAAACGCCACGACGATGGTGAAAATAACTCTTCATATACGCTACTCAAAGGCTTACCCGAATTTAATAAAGGTTTATGATATTCTGGATAAAAAGCTTTTAAAACTATGAAACAATGTCACGTAGCGACAGCGATCGCCCTACAATATTAAATTATCCAGTCTCAGACTTATATCATCGTGAATTATTGAAATACCGACCGTTGTGGCTCAATGCTTACCATACCGGAAGACCACACAAATGGTCCAAGGTTCGATTCCCAGAGGTATTAATTTTGAATGATGAGTTAAAATTCTTGATTTGAATGATCCGGTTTTGTTTTTGTATGTTGAGTGTGGCACTCATGACGCAAGTAATTTTAGCTTAAAGTTATCAGTAGGTAATGTATTTTTTATTTATTTTTGTTAGAGTCTTAATTGGGAACGAGTTTCTTCACGTAAATGAGGCTTTAAGAATACGAGGGGTATTCTTCAGTAAGTATTGAAGGAGGTGTTTTTAGTTTTTCAATACAGTTATAATCTTCAATAAGGGCTTAAAGAAAAAAACAGTTGGCTAACAGACGCGATGTTTTGCCTAATCCCTGCATCAATGCTCATGGGTGCAGGGGGTGGAGAATTCTCCATGTATTATAATTTACGACAAGAGACTTTTGAACAGTCGTGGGCCGCTCATGGCATTATGCCAAGTATTTCGGTAATAAATTTTACTGTCATGTTGTTATATTAGGCCAAATCTGGATTTTATAATTCAAAATAGTAGGAGAGAGATCTCTGAAACACAAATAACTGTTTTGTTCCCGTATTCATAAATAATACTATGAAGTCGCACAGTAAAATATTTTAGAAAGAAAGAATCAGTTGTTTTTATAACCATCTTTGTCTTTGACCCTTTTCAAGAAATTAGAGTGAAATAGATGGCAATACAAACAATCGATTCTCTCTTTCTATTTCCCTGTGAGATCTCATAGTATTTTTTGTGAATCAATCTTAGATAGATCCCAGCCGTTAAAGGAGAGCCGAGAAAGGTTGGACATAGTGGTGGTCTGAATGCCGCAAATTAGGGGAGGCCTATGTCCAGCAGTTTGTGAATAAGGAGGTTAAAATATTTATACATGAAATACTACACTGTATATCTTAGAATATCATCTCAAAGTCTGTTAATTAGTACGCATGTAACAAGCGAGGAATATGTACTTCAGAAATGTTTGGGTCCGTTTATTTCACTTAGCAGAACATGACGTCACTAGTAGGTGACGTCACTAGTAGTTAGCGTTGACACGGGACAAAGCTACTTCCTATTACGAGACAATTATAGTAGTCACTTCTTGACATCTGAATATAATACTAGAAGTTAGTCTCTTTGTCACAACTTGTGTTACGAATTTAGGTTATTACGGTACGTTGAATATGTTGTTCAATATTCGCTGGATTCAGAAGGTTGAGGACCGGTCTGAGTGTTGAAATTAGGAGAGACCTATATCCAGCAATGGACCTTCAAAGGCTGATAAATAGAACATGTTATTTTGTAGCGACACAAGCTAGCGGGTGTTTTTAGGTGATTAGTTTGGACAATGCACGTGCGATCGCCGTGAGATTTTTTTTTGCGTTTTCATACACTTTCTGTTGACATTGCAGTCGACTTGGACTATACACGTTAGAAATACACATCAAGTAGGTAGTCGTCATGTGAATCCAGCATATGTCTTATACTAAAAGGATTTTGACTTGCAAACTCGTGCGCATACATGAATTGGTTTTAGTAGATGTTCCTTTTTCGAAATATATTCAGGACACTGCATTACTAAGACTTGGTAATAAAGTTTACAAATCCGTATTTGTCAAGAGTGGAACAACCTAAGTCAGGAAGTTCCAGCCCCGCTAGAGACTTTTATTCGCTAGAAGTTTCATGTCAACGTCAATATCAATTCGCAAATAACTTCGACTAATGTCGCTACGGTACAGCGCTGTTGCGAGACCAAATACGAACAAATACCTTTGTTTTAAGGTTTGTTGCTTGAAATGCGGAGCTTGCTTTGATTCTTATGACTCGTGGATCTCGGGACAAAGTCCGTAAACAAAAGAAACGTTTCGGAATTTTTCTGTTATGAGTTATAAAGATGACGAACAAACGAAAGTCTAAATTCTGATTTTTAACTGTATGTTATTTGTACATTGTTCGTTTAAGTTGGAACTACTTATCAAAGATTTAGATTATAATGCAAAGATTAAGATCTAAAAATTGACTCAAAGTAACTTAAGCTGAGTGTGAACCTTATTTGTGGTTGTAAAACATTATATATAATAAAAACTGTTTGAAGTACTGTCGTTAATTTAATGGTAATATAAAATAGTATAATATATTTCCGTAATTATAGATCCTTTTATATCGCTCACAGAACAAAGAAAACACTTCCAAGAACAATAAATAAGATGAAAATAAACGTGAAATATTGAATTACAAAAATACTTAACTAAAGTGCTTAACATTCATTGTAATTAATTATTGAAAGGCCAACAAAAGGAGATTAAAGCGATTTGTTCTCAAGTAATTTATATTAAACACACACACAAATATACGCATATACAAACAGAGGCGCGTGCATACACGTACGCGTAAGCCTCGGCACGCAGTCACACAGTCACAATTTTTTTTCAACGAACTGTACCTGTAGCTTCACGTGAACAGAACACATTTATAGATACGTGCACACCACAACTCATCACAATAAATACCACAGATCACATAGTTATATCTCAATATTATATTTATATTAGGATAAAGTTTAAAAACTTTTTTTCACTTAATGCAAGTGCAATATTAATAATAACATTCTCATAACTTTTTAGGTTATTTTAAATCTCAATTTAGATTTCAAGTTTATACTTTAATCACTATTTACGATCAACTTTAACAGTTCTTATTTAAAAAATAAATATTAAACTTGTAACTTGATTAGCAGTGATAGCCTAGTGGATAGAACGTTGGTTTCCCGAACACTCACGCCGAGTTTGAATCGTGCACGCACCTCTAATTTTCAAAAAAAGTTATCTGCGTATTACAAGTTAATCAATTGCTTCGGTAAAGGATTATATCGTGAGGAAACCTGCACATCTAAGAGTACTTTATAATTTGGCCAGCGGGGTGGACAATGTCCTGTATCCCTCACATTGAGACAGGAACCCCGAGCCCAATAGTAAGACAGTTATGGAATGTGATTGTAATTATGATTGTTATTTTCTATGTAAGATGAATGTGATTATATTTCATAATCACAATACATCAGACTATTGGTCTCGATTCCTTCCAAAATTTGAGAGGTAATAAAAATAATCTTCTTCTCTCAATAATCACGTTTTCAATACGGTGATAGATTGAAAAGAATTGACGTTCATAAGAATATTGATTAATACATATATGAAATAAAGGATTTGCTTTTGAAATTTGAATCCATTGCTGAAGAAGTGTGGGTTAGCAGACTTTACGAAGCGTTTAATATTATGGAGAACTATTAAGTATTCGTACGATATTTACTGTTACTGAAGTAAATGATAAATTAATAAAGATTTATGTATTGTGTAATAAGCATTTCAAACGATCTTGCAGTGCCACTATCGCCTGCCACCCGTGGATATTTGTGGCAAACATCGGATAGGACTGAAGGTATATAACTCGTATACGACCTTAATAACATTTTTTCTTTTGTTCATTCCTTCTGGTATTAATAGTCTTTTAACTACTGGAGATTAATTACTACTGATTTTCTGGATTTAACGGCGTTTGGAAACGAAAAAAATGCCATTTATTTTCGATGTTATTTTTTTCTTCGCTGTTTGGATATGTAACATGTACCTTAAAAATTTGCCACACTACAAAAATACTTTCTCATAAAAATAATACTTTTCATATAAAAGTCTCTCTTAAACTACACGTAGTTAAACCTAGAAAAATATTATAGGAGTAACGCTATTTTACTAAGGTTTTAATTATTTCAATTATAACACATTCTAGCTGACAAAGGGTTAATAAAATGAAGATTAAAAAAAAAATCAGATATGTAAAAAAAATAATTACTCATAAATTTCTTAAAAAATTGCACATTTCAAGAGCACCGTCTATCATCGATGACAGTAACCGTAAGAATCGTAACAACTATTAATACTGACCGTAAGAATCCTTACAATTATTAATACTGACTGTATGAATCGTAACAACTATTAATACTGACCGTATGAATCCTTACAACTATTAATACGGGCCGTAAGAATGGCAACAACACGATGAACGGCCGCAATGAGTCCGCACCGACACCAATAAAGTAGCCGGGCCAGTCGTGTTGCAGTCATGTACGTCGCGTGAGTCGATGGCATATTAATTTGAACCCGGCCCTTTAACTGTAATTATTTCTCGCAGATCACCTACTGTGTTACCTATTTCTCTTTTAAATTAACTATTTACATTAGAAAGTGCACGGTTCAATCACATTCAATATCTATAGTGGAAAAACATTAAATGATTCGTGTTTAATATCCAGTCAGTTGACGTCAAATTATTAAATGTGATTTAAGCAACCGATGTTTTATATTTAATGACTAGCAAAATTTACTTTACGGGTACATTTATATTTATAATATTATCTGGTTCAACGAATATGTATTTAAAAATAACAATCCTTTCAGTGCCTCACACGAAATTTTATCTTACTCATATTTAGATAGCGATCTTCAATATAGCATCCAGAAATCCAGCACTCGGGTTGACCGTTAGCCCTTCCAATCGGGAGTAGAACTCCAGCCTTCATCAATCCACACAACCTGTGCTGTTACCATTCTAAATCTATACACGTAGTGTGCACGAAAACAGCTATTAACAAATTACACAGAACAGTTCTCGTTAAGTGAGCGCCATAGATCATCTGTGACCACACAATCAGCCTGTAAATGGTCAGTGGATCGGCTCGCACCGCTCACGATCGTCAAATATATGGCGCGCGCGCTCTAAATAAATCACTTCCTACTTGCTCCGCAGTACGTACAATGATATACACGTTGCGCGTTGTACTGTACGGTGAACTGATCGGAACTGATGTTGGAATGAGATACGATACAAAAGGTTTGAGAATGTTTCAGTTGTGGTAAAGGTTTGAGAATATGTTTTGTTGTTTTTGCAGAAGCTATAAGAATCGTTTTATCATTTTATGGTGGCTGATTGAATCAGTAAATCAAAAGCCGATGTTCTTAATTCAAATATTTATTGTTAACTGCAAATGTCAAAACAAAACGTTAATATTATAAAATTATTGGCATTAAACGAATAAATCTCTTAAAATATTTTTGAAACTAAAATACATAATAAAATAAAAATAATTTCAGCTTAGTGGTACCTATATTTAAGTTTCTATCAAACTGCCAGCACAATATATGGTACACAATCACAATATTATCCGGACAGTGTAACCATGAAAAGATAAATCACCGATCGTTTACTCTGTGCCACGGCACCGGTCATTCGTAATCTGTTTCACAAAATTCGCGCGCATTCACAAATTCGGATACTCATACTCGCAACTCCACGTGACTGGATAGTCGCACCGTAATTACTCTTAGGCAGATAATTAATGATTTCTACTGTATGGCGAACGACGTTACGAGCTTTAGCTAGTTATTACATAAAAGGGCCAGCGAGGATCAAGTCTTCAAATTAACTACGATCGACGTAGCCTTCCATTTATCGAGATTAGCAGATACCCCGTCATTATAAGCCATCTCACTCGTCCACTAATGAGTCCTAAATGAACAACGTATGATCTTGACAATCAAGGAACAGTTACTTTAATTTAATAACCTCTGGAACAAGATAGTGGTGCGCGTTATGGCTCTTTGGAATCGGTTTGTTGTGAGCTTCATCCCGTTTTAAGGACATAATAAAATCATGACTTTATTGAAAATAAAAGAGGATGTACAAAAGTATAAAATCGTTGCACTGTTTTGCATCTAATTTATATAATTATGATATCGTCGTCGTATTATAAACTTACCAAGTGTAATTTAGAGATATTTTTTTTTAACTGAACATGTTTTAAAATATGTGACTTATAGTAATATTAACTTTATGCGTCCCTTGATTTAAGATTCAGTAATGCAAAATAGCACAATTTATGATTATAAATAGAATTATAAGCATAATTTAAGCTATTAGTAGACTTACTATAATAATTATAATGATTATACTGTACAGTACGGCCAAAATAATTAAACAAACATAGCCTATATAGTGGTTTTAATGTTGGTTGTCGAGTTAAGGGTTGATTAAATTCTAGTCCTGCAAATCGTATCAGAAATAATCTTAACTTCAGTGAAGAAAATAATCCTTACAAAATCAGAGCAATTTATGTTCTCCATAATTTTCTCAAGAGTATGTGGAGTTTGAGCTGGTCAGCGTTATATCATATGGCAAATACTCCTGTCTACGTTTGATCCAAGGCTAAACATAGTTAAACAGGTTTTGAATACAATACTGGTATTGGCTTAAGAGTCTGTATTTTCTTTCTGTCTTGGCTGGCAACCTATCGATGAAGTCCTTTCAGTTCCTCGAGCCACTGCGACGGTAGCCCTTTAACATAAGGTGGCAAGACCGCTTATTTTGTATCTATACAAAAATAATAAAAAACATATATAATTATATATATTACAATTATAACAAAAAATATATATATTTACACTATTAGCTAGAATGTTAATTTGGATCAAATCTAGGAAGCTGAATTAGAATTACGTCCACTTATCCTGTAAGATTTAAATTTGATACATTTCTTTATTTCCGATGACAATGCATCTTTGTAACAAATATGACCTGATGCTACACTTAATATTGGTGACGTATTTAGACAAGAGAACTCCTCAATAGTTAACATTACATTAACTAAATTTTTGGCAGCATAGAAGCGTGTTTTATTTTTTTTAAACTATTAATTCATCTAATCCTCCCTACACTACCCAGTAATACCAAACGTGAGCAGTTTCCATTAAAATACCTGCCTTACTAGAAATATGTGTAACATATGATTAACTTGGCTCCACCACATACTCAGCGCCCTCAGCGATCCAGTTCCAGGTATCGGCCCACCTAGGAGATGAGCGGTAACCACTCTAGTACCTAGTTAGGGCTGAGTTTTACTCGCTAAATGGTCTCGAGAACACAAGCTTTTGTGTTTGTTAATAACAAACAATGATTGCTTAGAAATTTCTAAGTGTCCCACTTAAGGACGAGATGTTGGTTACACACTAATTGAGGGTAGATAATTGAAGATTTAAAAGACCGTACCATACACTAATACCACATAGACGATCAGTTTTCTTAATATTATGTTTGTCTAAAGTGAAGCATAAAAATATGTACATGTGTGCTAATATCGAGTACCTACAGTCGTCAACACGCACAAGTGTACAAATGTGCTTTTTTGGACATTTGCTTACAAATTTTACGTACAATCAGACGCGGGACATGTGAAACTAAATAAAAGCTTATAATAAGAATTGGTGCCAAACTTAATACGTCTTAAGCTCTCATGATTATTATTATCGTGCAACGATCGGCTCCTACAGACCGCACCTACTTAATAATTGTTCACACCTACAGTAACAATACGACAAAATAACGCATACATGGATAATGTCGTTATGATATTTTAATGTTGCGTTATCACAACCATAAAACACAAACACGAAGTCACAAACAGTGTCGTCGCATTGTCTTTGAAGTCCAGCATACTCATATCTGTCGCAGCATCGTCGCATTTGAAAAATATATCCGATTATTGTCATAATTATGTAAAATTAAGTCAACGCTTCACACTCATAATCCCACAATAGAATTCGCTGTGTTGTAGTTACCATGGACAAAGACAAAAACAAAAACACATACATACAAAACAACAATTGAAATATAAACTCTTTTAAATTTCTACCTAGCTGAGAGTGGAACACAGGACCCTTCGAATGGTGATCAATTCGTTACACGGGGCATCATGTATTAATACACGTATAATTATATTTGCACTCATTGCATTGCATACAGATATCGCGCCCGGGCACGGGGTTGACTGACATTTAGTCGCGTACATGTTCACTACTAAGCTGCTACGTATTCTTTGTTTAAAATTAAAAAAGACCTTTTTAATTCTCACTCAAAGGCAACCTTAAAATAAATTAAGTTTATCAATGACGTCATCAAGTTCGTATCAAACTTTCATCACCGTTGACTTATAAGTTATCTATTGTAGGTATGGCTGTAGGTGTTGGCCTCACGAGCGGCGAGCGGAGGATGTGTGAGGGCGCGTGATATATCGCCCCAGCGGCGTTAATAGGCGAACATTGTACTCGTGACCGCCAATAGCGGGTTGGAAGGCTCGCTACGACGAATATAGTAACGTTGACGTCCTCGTAGTGACCCTGCCTGCGAAGCAAAGGGTCCTGGGTTCGATTCCCGGCCAGGACACATATTTATGTGACAGATAAATATTTGTTCTCGGATCATGGGTGTTAGTGACGTGTTATTTGTGTCGTCCATGTCACCCGCTAGTATGAGTGTTAGCGTTTAGCGTTTGGATGTAACAACTATCATGTTACTGCCACATCTGTCTTAATACCATATTTACCACGCTATAAATGACACTACACATGATGACTTTACCGCGCTAACTAAATCATTGAACGACATACAAATTAACTCATCATCATCATTACAACTCATGATTGTCCCACTGCTGGGCTCGGGTCTCCTCTCACAATATGAGGGGTGAAAGTCGTACTCTACCACATTGGCCAATTGCAGATTAGCAGATCCTGTAAATATTAGGAATTACTAAATCATCATCATTATCATCATCACAACCCATAGCTGTCCCACTGCTGGGCTCGGGAATCGGGATAAAGGCTGTAGTCCACCATGCTGGCCAAGTGTCGATTGGCCGAAAATATCACTTTGTTATTATTCTTGCTTTAGTGTACTAGAGCAACAAGTATTTAACTTATTTTACCGGAATAACTTTAACCAGTTATTGTTTTCACGTAAAAGAGCCGCACCTACCACATGTAGGTCACATTCGCGCCAAGTGCCCGTGTTGGCTGCGCGAGCGCCGATAAATATACACGTCACGGGAACCGAACCAACACAAGCCTACACTTTACTGCTAACAGCACAGCACACAGAGCAATTTCAACCTTATATCATAAAGCACAAGGCCGGTTGTAAATTTAGTTAGATAATAAACAATATTTTCTAGATAAAATCAAGTATAGTTGAAAATAGACCATATGACGAGTTATAAGAGTTGAATTTACCTTATATCCTTGTATAGTCACTTTGCAAAGATATTAAAACAGATCACGACGCTCTCGTGATCTCCGCGACAAACATTCAATTCACTTATCCGATTAAAATATCGATTTATGTTAGAATTCGAGATGCCCCGTTGTGAGTCGTCAATTTGTAGGAATTTAATCGATAAATAAGAATAATCGATGATGTTCTTGTGTGATTCGGTCCGGTTTACTGCATCAATTTGTACTGACTGACTTCTACATGGTACAGACTATTTGTTTCAGTGTAATTACCAACGTGTAATTGTAGGTGACCACGACAGTCTTTAAATAAGACCTCGTATAACTTTACGATGATGTCGGATGGTCGTGAAAGTAACCTATGTTGTATTGAGCATAACGCAAGATAAATGGGAAAGTGTTTATTTATTTTCTTGTCCTTCTTTCAAAGCGCTACCTAACTACTTTAAAATATGATTTTGGTGTGGAGATAGTTGGGAGATTGACATATACCTTCCTTAAATTCCCCTGGGAGGCATTAGATCTCCTGAGTTCACGCCCGGGATGAAAAATAGACCCTAGAGATCCGTGAATCCCTCGCCATTGGTCCGACGTATGTTGTGAAGCAAGCGAAGAGAGAATTAATTGGTTGTTTATTTTGAATGGCATATGCTATATTTTACCGCCAAAAATATCTTTCTTATTGAATAAATTGTATTTGAATCCTTTCATAATAGGAAGGTTACTTTGTGAGTTTGCATATATGCTAAGTTATTACGAGTGACATAAGCTTACAGATTTTTTAAATCTTAACTGTAACCGTGAGAAATCTACAGGGCCACTTGTATTGTATAAAATAATTATATATGCAATTGTAGCAATATATCATTACAACATTTTGTGCATATTCAATCGCGTTATATGCATATTTTGACATATGTGGTCTATTTGGATGGTGCACGTGGTGACGTGCGAGCAATTTCTGTGTTTCCATACACTTCCTCTTGTCACTACGATCAAAAATGACCGAATAGGTCAAAATAACGCACCACGTAGTTGCAGTCTGAACCCAGCGTTACTATTTTTTTCTCTTTAAAGAAGGATGCATTGCTATTTCTGAATAACTTGTACGTGACTGTGCGTTTATTAAACGATCCAGCGTTTTTAATCTCTGGTGTTATAGGAATAGACCAGTCTTATTGTATATAACTATTTAAATATTATAATAGTCCATACGTACGTAAGTGGATATTTACAGTTATTTATTTTTTAAGAAGCCTAAATATATAAGTTATATTCAAACTACCGGTATTCTACGTACCTCTATCTTATGGATATGGTAGCTTATGGGAGTCCTTGTCTTAGGTATCCTTGAAGATCCATAATCTGTGCTATTTCATTTGCCATGCTACACTTGACGCACGGTACGAGGTTCAAACTGCGTTGTTTTAGTTATAAACTTCTTTTTTAAATAATTAAGCTAAGTTCCATCTAAGATTCCTACATTACTTTTTTTTTAATTTTGTAAACAAAAGATGTACCCGGAAATAAGAACAAAATCACTTCGTTTTCCTTATTCATCCTCCAACAGCGTCATAAGTATAGAAAATTAAATTAATTACAGATGAAAAATAACGTTTAATATAAATTGATATAAATGGTATCGTATCAATCACACTCCAATATTCCCCTACAAATCCAAAATCATCCAGCCCTATCCACTTATTATAAATATTCCTCTATTCAACCATCGTATAATAACAATAATCAAAGACAAAGCTCATTACAATTTTTTGCTCACACTTCATAAATTCTAGATATGCCAAATATACCGTCGCATCAATACAATCCGTTCAAACTCCAGCATGAAACCCTATCCAGAAGTCCCCAGTTCAATGCACTTATATGAATACTCCCCTGTATGACAAAAGACATACTAAATTATTATAATCTCCTACACACATTTCGGAAACTCATACGCCAAAACCAAACCCATGGTTAAAATCCTTCCAAACTCCAGTATGAAACCTTATCCAAAAGTCCCCAATCCGACATAAATGGCATGAATATTCCTTTGTATGATAAAACACAATCAAAATGATTATAACCTCATATACACATTTCAGGAACTCAAACGGCAAAACCAATCACATTATTACAATCATGAAATCCCATTATGAAACCCTATCCAAAAGTACCCAGAACAATGCACTTATAGGTATGTAGACTCTTCTGTATGACAAAACACAATCAAAATGATTATAAAAAGATTATACTCTTCGAGAACTCATGTGTCAAATATATCATCACATTACAATCCGTTCAAACTCCAACATGAAAACCTATCCAAAATTCGCCAGTCCAATCCAGTTATAAGAGCGTTCCTCTCTAAAAACCTCCAAAGGCCACCTCTACCCGCCCCGTGGCCCACATTCGGATGAATCACTCGCACCTCGCGGCTTCCGCGTGCTCTAATGAAATCCACTTTCAAACACAATCTCTGCAGTGCGCATTGTTATCTCCTGCTTGTACTGCACGACGATGAGTACACACCGAGCGCACCGTTGATATAAAGGCATACTAGAAATGTCATGCCAAAGAAAAGTTGTGCGCAAACCGATATTCATAATTCTCATAGAAGTATTAATGTCGAAAAAATATCTTTTCGCTATTTGTTTCAGTAAAAGTAAAACGTTATTTTACATGTCAAATATTACTATTTTTGTCTCAGCACCTATTCCTCAGCGCATTAAAGACTACTCAATAAATTATAAATAAATAGTTTAAGCGCACCCGTTCATTGAACACAAACCTATACCTCAAATTATTTAATAAATAAAAATTAATGACCCCAAAAAATTCGCCCTACCAGAACATCTGATTGAATCCTGTGCAAGCCATAACTGAATTTCATTGAACTACATTGAAAATATATAAAGGACGTTTAAATTATCTCAAGCATGGAATTCGATAGTTACTGTATGTACGAGTTGCTATATAATTTATAACAATTTCAATCATGTGAATATGACGTGTTAGTGTCATGCATAACATGATTTGCACTAAATATACTATATACGTATACGTATAGCGCAACTGTCAACTGTCAAAGGTTCCCGCGACCACAGTATTGCGGTGACTATAATATAATACAGTGCAAAAAACAGTTAGTATTAATTTTCCAAAGATTTC